>WOGJ01190976.1:0-12396 GCA_015342185.1 Leptinotarsa juncta | reverse complement strand
TGAAGGCGGCTGAAGCTGATAGTAGAGCAAAAATAGGTGGCCGAAAATGGGAATGCCCATAATACGAAGCAGGGTCAGGATTGCACACTATTTTCTGTGTTTTAATGTTGATGTGGTCGAAAACTGGCACTGGCCGGCTAACCGGCTAATCCACCCTATCTATGTTGAAACTTCATTATAAATTTGATGGGGGAGTACGAAAACAGCACAAATTTATTTTGAATTATTTTCGGAAAGACAACAGCCGGATAGAACATCATTCGGTATTTTGGGACAAACACTTGGCTGAGTACGGTGCGTTTCAAAAACTAAGAATGAAATCATGAGCTTGTTAAAAATACACAAAAAGTATTACAACAAGTGTTCGAAATGATGACCTTCCTCTTGAATTCATAAGCGAGCTCGTCGTGTCAAATTAAGAACACCCCTAACAATATCCCTTCTTCTGATATACCTGATATACCTAAGTTCACCTACTGTGTCATATTCTTGCTCTTCATAGATTCTGTTCTTCAAAGTGCCCCACAAGAAAGTATCCACCTCACTGTTTTAGAATTTCCTAACCATTTAGGTATTAGGAAATCTTTGGTGTAAATATTCGCAAACTGCTCTTTTATTCTGTGGAGAAGCCCCTTCATGCTGGAACCGTCAGCTGTTATAATTAACAAGGGAAAACGTATCCTTATATTCTTCTTATTCGTTTCTTAAGAATCGAAGATATGTTTCCCCGTTCAAAGTATTGGAGAAGAAATGAAATCCAAGTATTCGGTCGTTATAAATTCCAGCTCACATTCAAAATTAACTGAACTTGTGGTCTAACTGCTCTGAAGTATCGTGGATTATTTTTATCCAAATGTGTGATTATTTCTATTAAAACCATCAAAAAACACCACAGTTCGAAAAAGTACTTTCGTCGGTCCAAATAATACGGGTAGAGACCGTACCTTATTCGAGAGCCAGCTAAAAAATTTCATCTGCCTCTCAGGATCACCTGGACGTAATTTTTGTGAAATACTTATGTATCTTATAACATTTCAAACCACTTTTTTTAATTTCCTCCAAACGCTCGTCTGTGGTAGGTAATAATTACCCATACTTCTTCGAACATGGAAAGAACAATTATTTAACCTCGGCTAATAAGTTAATTTTAGTATTTTGTACCATTCTGGTTCCATACTACATTCTAGGTTTTTAAATCGCACCGTAGGTACTCATCCGAGTGTTTGACCAAAATTACGAACAATGTTATATCCGGCTGTTGTCTTTCCGGATATAACTCAAAATTAATTTGTGCTGTTTTCGCAGTATTCCTATCAAATTTATAATAAAGTTTCAACATATCTCATGCAATCTAATGATGTTTGATGAGTTCTGACAACTAGTGTTTATTAAAAAATTTTTTTCGATGGAGTCACGACCATCTCAGATGAACTTGTTTTTTTAATATCTATGGTTTCAAAAGAACAAATCTCAACAAACCATACATCAATGAAATCAGAATGGAAAGCACTATTTTTCTGTATAAAAAAACAATCTGGCGCTCATAATAGAAAAAAGTTGATGATGATTGCCAAAAGCCGAAACATCGGATAGTAAATTTGAATATGAAAACGTGTAGCTGGAAAAAAATATCAATGAAAGTGTGGTTTTGGTTTCGAGCTATGTTGTCAAATAACGCTAAAAAAACGAAAATTCCGATTTTCAGTTGTTTCCAGATATTTCCGGAAATACTCGGAATTTTCCTAGTTTCAGAACAGTATTTTGTTACGCACAAAAAAACGCAATTTGACCCCAATTTGAGCTTCGACGTGTCTCCTGTATAGTTCAGGAGATCCCAATGGTGAATTACCCTGTATAGTGAACTGAGTTCTCAAAGAACACACTGTGTCACACAGTGAACAGACACAAAGTCTGTGTAGGTGTGTGTGTGTTCATATAGAATATTGAATATAACATATATGAAAATTTTATTCTTTAGACTTTTTTTCGAAAAATACACATATCTATAATTTTTCAGATTTTGACTCCGGAAATAAAATACTTTCCGAATCATTAACCAATTTGAGAAAGCTTACCATAAAAATTTTAGTTTTAATCTTATTCATTTTATAAACGGTCAAAATTTATAAATAAGTGCAAGATTGGAGTCTTCAAAGATTCATACCTACCATTTTCGAGGTGAACTTTTTAGTTTGCCCTTCATTATATTTGAGCAAATCCTCTGTTAATTCAAATTTAAGTATTTATTTTTCAGATAGTCCCTAAAGTACACATTAAGGGAATTTGGATAATCTTGGCAATCTTTCCGAAAACTAAAACTACAATTCCATAATTATTTTCAATAAAGCAGTGACACTCTTAAAACTCGTGTTAAAAGAGTGAGACGTTTGTGAACGGAAAACCCGTGGAAAACTCCGGTTAGTCATCCTGATTATCCTACGCGCTAGGCGTGTCTACCTCGTTGCCATCCACCACGCCCTCTAGCGCCATTAGAGAGGAGCCGCCGCCTGATTGGTGATCCTTGATGAGCCTTAATGACTTGTTCGATGTGTAAACGGCAGAATGACCAGAATACAAGTCGAGATAAAACTGAACGAGATGCATTCTTGTGGAATTAAACAAAACAATTGTATTTGCTTTTATATAGTGAAACAAAAAGAATCTATGAACGTTTCTAAGAATATTGTCGTTTTTTTACTGATGTTTGAAGGATAAGAAGATACGATCAAGAGACGTATTCTGTCGGAGTAGGAAAATAAGATATGTGTTATACCAGTGCAGCTCCCTAATTATTTTATATGAATATGGATATGAAATTAAATTTTCTCCTGTTTCTAAGAAACGTGTGGCTAGCTTATTCAAAGGTCCTTTGATGTTGAAGGCGGACTTATAGATGGAAGCACCCATGAAGAAGATTGCCATGTATGCGAAACGTCAAGAAGAAATCTACTTCTACAGCTATAAACGTGTTTTAGCACTTTTTTACTTATGAGTTTGATGATACTACTACTTGTGTTGTGATGAATAGTCGCAGTAAAAGGCACTCTCTCTGAGATAAGTTTAAATTTTTGCCGTTCGTTTCAATCTCAAAACTCGTCTATAAAATGAAATATGCTTATATTTTTTTGTCCGACTCTTTTTATTATACATCCTAACCTTGAAGTGTATAGATATCTCTGTATTGCCTGGCTGCCAAGATCGATGTCTTATTTGAAACTGTCACTGGTTGACCAGTGGTAATTAAACAGAAGTGTTTTTATTCATTTCATTAAAGTGATCATGAATTACTATAAAATAAACAAGTCATCAATCACACTTTCAGGCTGAATATTCTATTGGCAAACGGTGAAGTGGATCCTAATTTATGTGATATTTATTTTCATATTTTTGAATAAAAGTAGGTAATAGCCAAGTCACTATTTTTTTCAAAAGTTTTTTTGAAAACATTGTTTTTTGTCTAAATATTTCTTTCGCTATTCCATTTAATTGAGCATATGTCGGTGATGTACCTAATTATATATGATCAAATTCTTATTTGGGAATACGCGTAAATGAGAAAACCGTTTAAATTCATAAGAATACAATTGTGGGTCACCATCGGTTATAACTGTGTTACTAGTATACCATGTCCGGCACAAATTCAAAATTTGGAAAGAGCTCTGACTATAAATATTTTCAGTGAATGTTTAAGGTACTTTAAGTACCTAATAAACAGAAGAAGATATTTCTGGCAATGGATTCCAAAAATATCACTTCTTACTTTGCTTCATGGCAATCTTGAAGTATTGTGGGTGATTGAAGGCTCAGCTGAAAATGTCACACATATTTAACATTCTATATTTTTTTGCCTGATACCATCATTCATTGATGACCAAAAAATTGATTCTTTAGCCAAATATCAACATTCCTTTACTCTCATGTGATTGAACTGAACTTTGTTCGATTCTTTCTTTAGGAGTTTCAGGAGTCACGATAGAGCCCTACTTAAGAATTTGAAACCATCGACTTCTGTAAGGTCATTTTGTATCTAGTGAATATTTAAATTTTATCATTTTTGTATATCGGCCAACCCGTGTTAGGAATCATACGTTAAAAGGTAAGACCTCAATGCTTAGCTCTCACAAGTTTCAACTTCTGAGGGTTCTCAGCGACAGCTGGTTAACGGAAAAATAGATTTCAAACAGGTTTTTAAACAGATCAGAAAATGTTTCTCCTAAAATTGACATTTTGGGTTATACAATAGGACCATTTCTTCAGATAATTTTTCCCATGATTGTATTTGTGGAAAATACTAAGAAGACATTTTATTTCACCTTTTTTCATTTTTTGCAAATATCACATTGAATGATTATGTCGAAAATACAAATAATCTGATTGGAGTCGGAAAATTTTGGAAACGATTAAAAAATGCTATCAATTCTTCAGCAAACATTCAACGACAAAACTGCCAATAAATTACATGTAGATACTTTTTTCAACTACTTTTGTTCTTTTTTCCATACATTTCATTACATAGGTAGACATTATTTAATTATTTCACCATACTGGTAATATTGCGAGAAAATAGGGCGAACATCCATAAAAATAAAAAGTGCTTAACGCTTCATAGGTGCTTTTGGAACTACTGAACTGTACAATGAAAATACATAAATCAATTCACTCGTATTATGCCGGGCTCAATAATTCAACTAATTTCTATCTCCTTATTCTCATGTGAAAAACTTTTTTGAAGAAAACAGCTTGATAGAATTCACATGCATCTGATTTATGATAGGGTTTATCACTCCGTAATTGCAAAGTCAAGAACTGAAGAGCACTATAGAAACTCAACTTACCCAGTGTTTTTCATATCAAAGGAATGCCTTTTCTGCTTAATTGATTAGAAAAAACGCTTCATATAGCATATTATATTTTTTCTGTCTTCTTGTTTCTTTCTCTTCGAATCTGGGTCGTGATAATCGACAAAAACAAATTCAAAAACCTGAAAAGTACACGCCATTTGCTAGCTCTGGATTCGACAATGTAGGATCCCGGATTCGAAACTGTGCAGCGTTGTCAGATACCTTAACATGGTTCGAAAGACTGTGGAGGCTGTGATTGAGATATTTTTGAGATTAATGCACACAAACAAACAGACAGCAAATCGTTTTATTGAATGCATTGATATTTGTTTATTAAATGTATTTTTATTCATCGATCGTAGATAGTTTTGGGTTTTCATAGCTATGACTGCTATGAACCTTTAGGTACAAACGACGTATGATTTGAAAAGGAAATATTTTTGGGATATACTAGTTTTTTGTGAAAAAAAAACAATTTTTGGCTTTCTACTTATTTTCCATCATCAGGCAAAAAAGAGAGAAACTTTCAACGAGAGTTTGTATCTGAAACGAACTTCTGTGCATGATCTGCACATCTATTCAAAGAGTAGTGTAATTGTTCAGTTAGAAACATATTGATTGTGATCAAAAGGAGTTTTTAGGTTCATGCACAAAGTAGCGGTAACGTAACGGTGTGCTCTCTACAAAATATCCAATATAATGCAAAAATTCTTGTTCTTCAAGACTACAACAGTCAAAAAGACTACAAAAGAAAAATTTGAACTTATTATACTAATTCATCAATAAGGGAAATAGTGGTTCTATTTACTTTCTTATATTTTGTTTTCTAAGATATATTTTTGCTTACTGAAAAGATATTGATGTTATTATCGCGGATATTTTTTTTACAATGCGAATGTTTCAAACAAAATGAACGAAGAGAAATATCTCCATGAAGAAAGAAATTTTTCACACCTCGGCAACCCCGAGTGAAACACCTGTCGCGTGCCGCAGGAAAGCTGCATGTCCTCTATCGCAATAGGCGGCGTCTCAAAGCTATGGGCGACTTTTGGAAAGCCCATTATCGCTAAAGCTCTCCCCACCACCGCGAGTCACGTGTCGGCCAGTCGCATTTGCATCAAGAGCACTAGGAAAACATTCAACTGTTTCTCGTATCCGTCGCTTGAGCACTAAACGGGTGCTCTGACGGGCTTTTCTTTCGAGAAATAATAATAATACTAGTCGGCGTGAAGGATTTTATTGACATATTTTGTAAATAACAGTGGTTTGTTTCAAAACAGTGTACGCAGAAGAGTAAATAAACAAACAGAGGCGGTTGCAGTGATATGTGTGTGTGACATTAGTGATTGTTTTGTATTCTTTTTGTTTTTTTTTCTTCCGCTCTGTGGTCATGGATGAAATTCCAGAAGCTTTGAACTTTACGGGAAGGAACAGTGGGGGGATCATGCACGGGGGGCATTTGTTGAATTCGGTAAGATTTTTTGTAAAATATGTATCGGTATATTGGTCTACTTGAATATCATTTTTTAACAAACAAGCTGTCTCTAAATATTTGGAGTACCTTCAATTTTTCAGAAATATTCATGATGTGTAGATAGGTAGTTATAAATAAAACAATTATTGAGTTGAATGATTTTTAGAGTAAACATCGATAGTAAACTCAACTCTATACTCAACTATTGCATTAAAAACAATTAAAGCTAATACAAATACTCAAGTTTCAAAACAGTACATATATTTTATCAATTTTTATAGTACTAACATTCGGTAGTGAATTTTTGAAAAATTCCGTTGTTTCACAATAAACTTTTATAATTCAGGTGGGTACCTACACTCCGTAGCATATATTCAATTTGAACTAACATGTTTCTTGTACAGAATACATTTTGAAGCATATGATTTTCACCTTTACCAATATATATGTTCATACAAAACCGCAACACCCAAACATTGATTCTACCAAAATATAACTACCAGAAAACCACATAATGGGCCTGTATACATAATACGAGAATAAACATTTACGATTTGCCTTCTCTTATTGAAGAATTGTCTATAAGGAAATTTAAAAAACCCTGAGGCAGCATGTATTTTATATTGATGGCTATTTTTGCTCAGGATCAAAATACTTAGATATATAATTTATTCTTTCTGCTGTTTTTTGGGGTACTTAACCTCCAACACTTTGAAAAATAAACAAAGCCAAACCAATATAGAATCTGTTAAAGTATAATAAACGCAAACACAAAAGTTCGTCCAAAAAGTTGCTGCGTAATATGAACCACTGAAAAGTCCAATTATCAAAATTAGTCTGAATACTGATACTTATACGAATAAGAAAATAAATATTTCGAAATAACATTTCGAAAAATTTGTCTCTCCCAACGTACCTACATAATAATTTCTGGTAAATGCCTGTCCAAAAATAACCACTTTCCCGACTAATATCACGCTGGACATTGAATTATATCCGACAAACATTTATGCAAGATACACAGTGAATACATAGTGAATAATCTTCCAAATGCTTCTCGTTCATCCAGCAGTAGAAGGATCAGGCTGTATGTATGAAATCTTGTCCGAAAAAAAGTTTTTTTAACTATTAACAGCTCCATCTCATAAAGAAAGCCCCAAAGTGGGATGGAATATCTCATATACCAACACTTTAACACATAAATTAAAATACGTCTGTATCTGTATCGAGGAAAGATATATATGTATAAGAAAATGAATACTTCGAAATTAAATCTCTCCCAACGCCTACACCATAGGTTCCGGATCAATTTCAGCGTGATCCCGCTGCTGGATCAATGAGAACCATCTGCCAAACTACCTTTGTGAGTTATCTTGCAAAAATATTTGTCTGATATGATTCAATGTCCAGCGTGGTCTTAGCCGCGGTCTTGACAAATTTACTAGCTGAATAATTTGCGTCCCACTCCACAGTCAATTTTCTGGGAAAAGCACCCCCCCATTATTCCCACATTAGAATCCACAATGCCGGACATTACTTTTCGACAACGTCTAGTCAGGCGAATTTTGAAACAGCTCAATAACAAAAATGCGTCTGGTTCTGTGTAACTCGCACCATTATTATGCAGACTTTACAACCTGTCTTCTTTTCAACCTGTCTTATAAGAAAGGGGGTTTTCTTTCTTGTTGGAAGATTGCTCCTGTTCAACCTATTCCCTAAAAGGGCAAGCACAATCTTCTAAATAACTATAGACCAGTCGTTTTGCTATCAGTGGTATCAAAAATCACAAAGAAAGCCTTAAACCATGCACCATATCCTTAAATATTTGAGATCGTCAATATGGCTTTCGGAAACAAAGACTTTCTACCGTATGTCACTCATATTTGCAATAACGCAATCGAGAAACATGGAGAGTCGAAAGCTGTTGCGCTTGATATTTTAAAGGCCTTTGATCGTGTGTGGCATGAGGGTTTGCTGGCCAAACTTCAGTGCTATGGCTTATCGGATCATTTTTGTGTATGGCTTTTCAAATTCGTGAAAGAACGTTCCCTGCAAGTGGCCGTCGATGGATATCTCTCGAATACTTTCACCTCAACGCTTGTGTTCTCCCAGGATCTATATTGTCTCCAACCCTTTTATTATTGTATATCAACGACCTATTGGAAAAAACAAGAATTCAATATATTGCTTTGCTAACAATATCACACTTGTGACGTCATTCCGTTTGGGTTCCAGGACATCGGTTGAGGATGCACATCTTCACCGCTAGCAGGAGGTTATATATCTTAAAGAGGATCTAGAAGTGTTTTCGACTTGGGGTGAAAGTAATCAGGTTCAATTCAATGCCACAAAAACCCAGGCAACGGTTTCTTCCAAAAAAATAAATGTCTCAGAACCGAATATAATAATGTCAGGTCAAACAATTCCACTTTCTGCTTCGATAACTTTTTTGGAGGTTAAAATGGACACCAATATGTCTTAGCACAATCATGTCGCTGTAATTGCAAAAGCCGCTTCTCGAAAGCTTGGAACATTGTTCCGAACCAAAAAACTCTGCACACCTAAGCAACTTTTTTTGCTTTATAAAGCTCAGAGTATTGTTTGGAGTATTGTTCTCATGTATGGAGCTCCGCCCCTGAACATACCCAGAAGTTGCTAGATTTCATACAGAAAAGAGCCATCCGCTTGATTGGAGACACGAACATGACTTGCAACCTTGATAGTCTGGAACATCGAAGAACAGTTGAAGATGTGTCTCTCTTCTATAGATACTTTCACGGGAAGTGTTCAAGTGACTTGACACATTTGATTCTACCAAGAGCAGTATATATATCACAAATACGCGACGGACTGTGGCTTTTCATGTGAAGCCAACAGTGGCTTCACTGTTTAAGAACTCATTCATTTGGAGAACTACGCTCGAGTGGAAAAAACTTCGTGAAAATAGATTTAATCTCCAGCGATTCAAATCCAACGTGAATCACTACTGTTGCACAGACACCGCTCTTAGAGCGCCTACTGTAGTGCTTGTGTTTTGTCCTTAAAAAAATATAAGTTGTTGTTTTTCGGCAGGCATTTATTAGAACCTAACGTGTAGGTACATTGGGAGATATGGATGTATCGAAATTTCATTTCGAAATATATTATTTCTTAAAAGTCCAATTAGTCAAAAACTTGTCGTATGGACGAATTTTACCTATACTAATTAAATGAGCAATTGAAAATATAAAATTTCAGTACATAACTTTCTCAAAACGGTTCACATTTCAGAAAGTAATCTCTTTTCGTTCTCAAAATCAAAAAAAAATCTATTATAAAAAGCACCTCAAATGAAAACAAGAATATTTTCCTTGACAAATGTCAAAAGAAACATTGACTACTCTATAATAAATATATTATTCATTCAATGCCCCAAAAATGTCTTTACAGCTGTTTTTGTTATTAAATTAACTATATTATTACTGTTCTCATCATGCCAATGGCTATAATGGGTGTACTCGTAGTGTGTATTGTGGAAGTAGATACATATATACCTATATCTACTACTCTTTCACTTCATTCTCCGAACAGAATTTTAGAAGTTGATATATCCAATAATAATTAATATCCCAACCGACCTAATCGAAACATCAATCTGATTTATATTTTGAATAATTGGAAAAATGTTTTTTTATGTTTTTCAATCTATATCGTTATTTGAAGTATTTGTTGATTTTACTCACTTTTAAAATTTTTATTCCATAATTATGATTGATTTTGAATAATAGTTGTACTTGATGTTTATAGAATTTCAGCCAAATTAAACACGAACAATGAATATTAAAGACACAACCGAAAACCAAATAAATAAAATGTGATGAAGTGAAAACTTCTAAACATAATAATAAAAAATCAAAAAACATAAAATCAAAAAGTAATTTGTAGAAAGAGTGATTAGAAAACAATACAAACAGAATAATTGTCAAAAAGACACTTCAAAATATATATTTCGCACAACTGTCAGATTAATGGCGAAGAAGCCATCGATGGGATTGACAGAAGACTCAAACAATGAATATCAAAGATAAAAAAAGGCTCCCCAAGGCGGTCAGTTGCAAAGTCAAGCTTCGAAAAGGAAAACCCAATGAGATTCGTCCTCTGTCTTTCTTCAGCTTTCACTGCAACGCAACTAGTTCAAACCTGAGCTCAGAAAAAAAGTAATCGTAATCCATTAGTTGCCTTGCGCTGAGAGCAGCACAGAAAAACAAATTAGACATTTAGATTTTTCAAGTATTAGGAGACATCCTCGTTATAATTTTCCTGATATAATTTTCAAAATGTTTGAAGATTTTGTGTATAATAATTCATGAAAAGAAAACAAATACTTATATACACAAGTTATTTCCTTGCAACATTTCTAGAATTATAAAATTTGTATACATTTTAATCAAAATTTCAATCATGAATTTCATTAGTTCCGATTTCCATTGTCTACTATTATATAAAATGATTTGAAATCCCTAAAAGGAACAATACACATGAAAAATTAAAAAACAATAGGTGAAAATAACAATTATATTAAGCAAAAATATCTGGCTTGTTTAGTGTTGATGTCAACAGCTTCTAATTTTTCAATAAGCAGAGGAATCAGCTTTTCTTTATTTTTGCTATTCGATAGAAATTTTTCTTGGCTAATTGGTACAACTATGATTTCGTCGAAACAAACTTCGTATGTTTTTTGAAATTGCAGCCATTCTTCTCTGCTGCTCCATAGCTTTTATGTTCTTACTGTAATCTCAGTATCCATCAAATACAATAATAATCTTTGATTTATAATGTGTTTGTAACTACGTAAAATATTTATCAAAAATAATTGAAAAAGTATCTTCTTTACTCCATACAACTCGATGTAAAAGAAATCCGCCATCAATGATACCATCATTATCAAATAGCGATGTTGGATACACACTTAATTCATATTGAAGATATTATAATTATTTATTAAGTAATAATTTAAAAACCTTAAATGAGCTGATTACAAATAATATTTAATTGCGCTCGCGCTGCCCTCTATCTCAAAAACGATTCAACGTATGAAAAAATGTTTGGAACAAAAGTTGTAGAGAATTTAATTCTTTACAATATTGCTAATAAATACAATTAGCATAAAACCTATTGGAAACGAGATTTTGGCAAAAAACGTGCAAAAAGTATTTTTTTTTTACTTTTGACCCACACTTTTTGAAGTTGCGGTCGTCAAATCATATGTGAAATTTGAGAATACTTTTATGATGCCAAAATACAAAGTTCATTCATAGGTGGGTATGTCAACTTTCCGAAATACAGGCCTAAATCGACCTAAAATGACTGGACAAAAACACCCTCGATGAATTGGTCCAGTAAACCTTCCAAGTTGTGCCTCTTACAGAATTAATTAAGTTTTTTTTATGGCACATATAAAGTTCGTAAGCATTCAACCATTTTAGTTTACAGAACAGGATATGACCTCCGTAATAACCTGTAAAATCACATGTTCTTTCCAAGAATACCAGTAGTCACAAACAATTTCAAGGGATATATCTTTTGATTGCTAGAATATAAATATATAAACCAAAATAAATAATAAATAAACCAATGAAGCAAACGAAAAAGTTTGCCTATTCAAACTGGGTCCAAAAAAGTTAATGCGAAACACGAGTTTCTCATAAACTAAACAAAAAAAATAATTCTTACAATCAGCATCATTCATCCGGCTGGCAAGCGAACCAGCAAGTAACACAATCTCAAAGACAATAAAGAACATTTCTGCCTCGCTAAGCGTTTCGTACGTGCCCTGGCACAATCACTTGTCGAACATAAATATCATATTATCGCGGTCGAAGAACATATAAATCGATCAAACCAAAAATAATGCGTCCATAGATTGTGCTGATATCATTCGATGAATTGAATATATTTCAGTTCCTAGAGTTGCGAGAAAAAGAACAGTCGATCGGATTTATCGAGAAACTTTTATGATTTGTTTGAAGGTGGTTGACAATGTTTTGTGGTGTATTTCATCAGTTCGGACTTCCATTGTCTAATCTAATATAAAATGATTTG
>WOGJ01190944.1:0-10832 GCA_015342185.1 Leptinotarsa juncta | reverse complement strand
CACATAAGTTTTCGGTACTTCTTGAACATTTACCACAAAGTAAACAAGTGAGGATTTTTCCAGCAAAAGATTTACAAACACAAGACGAGATGGGCTGTACGGAATCATTCAGTCCAGAGCGGTCAGAGTATTGATTTTGCTATTGTTTTGCTCACGAAGAGTATTCAACAAGAACCACAAGAATTCGGAAAAATCCTCTTGTTGTCCTAACGAGTATCATTTATACATTAAAATATATAAATAGGAATTTGAAATCTCAGAAAAATATTGCCAAAAAAAGAAAGAAGAATAAAATAATAATTTGGAGACACGAATAAACCTTTTACAGAGAATAATTTGTATTTCTAGAATTTTCCTTATATAATAATCACCAGCTACCCTGGAAACCTAGAAGGATCATAAGTGAGTCAACTAGATGATAATGACATTTCAGGAGGGTAAAAAAACGTTCTGTGAACGTATTGCTAAAAAAGAATAAAAAGATTGGACTAACAAAAATAAGTTGATGTTTGGATAGAACTTACCCATGTATATATAAAAAAATACATTTATGTTGAAAAAGTCCATTCTAAAATAAAAGGAGAATGTCAATTCTTATAATAAAGAACAAGCAACTCAAATGAAAGGTTAATTAGTAATATACAAAATCACATTTATTTCAAGAGAGGTAGATCATAAAGTTTATACCAAAAATTTGATTGCTGGACAACTTCTCCTTCATATTCCAGTTGATTGAACGATTGTATTCCAACTGGTGATTTTAGAAATAATTCAGCTATTTTGACACTTTTTGAAAAAATCATGTAACCAGATAGAATGTCTGCACAAGAATTATTATATCAATTGAATTTGGGTCCATTCCGTAAGGTATATCAAAATTACATGAGCATTTTGGATATAAAAATGTTTGAGTACGAACCTGTCCAAAACCATTTCGCGAGTCCTGCCCTTTTATCGTCACTTCGCAAAATGGCGTCTAGATACTTTTCCACATCAAAGGCGGCATGGCCAAGTGTCCATGTTGATTGTTACCTATGCTGTGAACCAATTATCTTATCAGTCAACCGGAGCTCTTCCCGTCAAACAGGCACACCGTCGTGTCATATTTGATGTTAATCAAAAATAGGAAAATTTCTTTGGAAAATCACTCCGAAAATATGCTGCAAACAAGTCATTCTGGTTCATTAGCTAGGATCAGTGAGTGAGTGCCGGGTTGCGCAACACTTGGTTGCAAGAAACAACACAAATGCACGGAGTCATCAATAGAAGTCAGTCGTACTTTGTGGATTCGGTCAGATCACCTCGGATTAGAGGCATCACCATGAATACAGCTTCAGCTACCTGCTTTGTACATGAATTTTTCCTGTTTTTATTTATATCAAATACACTCACTAAAACTAAGTCATCATAATATGTATCGTATACTGGATTCTGACGTCACGCAAGTGCTGGCTAATGGTGTACTTCGTTATACCGTTCTGATGATAGTGAATATTTGAGTTGTACGTAGTCCGGTCTTTCTGGCATTTGGGTGAAGTTATTCAAGTTGGAAGTGAAATGGAGACAAATCGTAAACTAAATTCGGATATAAGGGCTAGTTCATGTTGGAACGAACATCGCATAAAAAGTGCGATGTAAAATGGCGTCGTGTTTATCGTAAAAAAGTTGAAAAAATTTAACTTTTTGCGATTTCCGCAAAATTTTATACGTCACATACAATGAGGTTATATTGCTATTTTATTTAATTGTCGTTTTTTAAGCCCATACATCAAAATTGAATCCGAATGGGACGAATGTGTCAGGTTGTACAAATTATATCAACGATACCGTATATATAAAGCTTCATTGAGAAAACCCCGTCATTATGGCGTGAGAAATATTTTCAAAAACAGAAGAAAATATGGATAATATCACAAACTTGGGGCTGAAATGAGAATTAGTGATCTAGAGAATATTTCAATTATTTCAGGCTCACTCTCCCATTATTCAATAAATTATTGAATTTGGTTGGCCCTTCATTAAAGAAAACTTATTTTGCAAAGGAACCCCTTGCTCCTGCACTTAAATTGGCAGTAACGTTACGATAAGTGGTTTGAAGACACGCTCCGATTAAACAAAACTTGAGAAAATTGTTAGTCCTATTTTCTGATATGATGGGGTCTGGTCTTAAAAGTCGTAATTCGTATGAGTCGTATGCATCGACATAACCATGTCGGTGGTCGTATGTCATTATTCAGGTTCATGTTATAAAATTTAATATTCAACAATAAACTCCCTAGATATTGCCGGTTTCAACATGAATAGGGTATTTTGACAATTGGGCCAAATTTGCGGAACCGCAAAAATATTATCACAATCAGTCTAATATGAACTCGCCTTAAGTCTTCTCGATTCTTTATCTATTTATTGACGCTCGTATCCAATGATTCAATGAGCGTCAAAGTCAAAATTTGCTTACTGTCATTACTGTCAAGATTTTGAAGTTTTAGGGTTATTTATTTCATGAGGGAAAAGTTCAGAGGTTGACGACACCCTCATACGTTTGAGTAAGAGATTCTGAAACTTCATTAATATGGAAAAACTTGCGGAAAATCCGCTTATTTGTAGAGCTTGTTTGAAAATTGTAGAATATAAAGCCCAGAGTTACGGATATATTGAAGATGCTAATGGAAATTTGAGAGATATGATGATGTGTTGTGTCCCAGAAATGGTAAATTTTCTTCCATTATTCACTGAGTAGGAAATGGATTCAAAAATGAGATATAATTAGTATCATTGCAGAAATGAGGAACCTGAATATCATATTTTCTTCATTAAGTTCTGAATTTCCACTTTCAATTGGAAAGTTCATGTATCAATTAACAAGTAGGTTATTAAAAGCAATATTTAGAGAACCATCATGCTAGTTAACTAGCTCTTTACCAAGGAATATTTTCTTTGTTATAGATTATCAACTGGGGTCATATAAAGACTTAACTAACACCACATAACAATCATTAATGGAAATCATAGTAATGCCTAATGTAGTTGAATTGTTTTAGTTTTATTCATGTTGACAATAATGAATTAATTATTAAATTAAAGGAAATGGTAATTCACAAAGCAGTGATTGAAAGTTTCAAGTAAATCTAAGTAAATCAACCATATAGTACTTACGACATTAGTACAACAACATGATGACATGATTGGCCTTTCATACGGATATGTGGTTGATGTTTTTACAGAATAATTAGCGTTATTGTTACATTTGTATTTCTTATTATATTAATCCAGATTTACACTCGATCAGTATTCATAAGGCACCTGCCAGTATAACACATTCTGAAAGTTTTCCCCGTGTTTCATTAAATTTGAGAAACCTTCAGCTTTAATTCACCATGTATTACTCTCAATTGAAGTGTGTCGATAATTTGTCCATACTTATGAGAGGCCTTGTTTATGGCATTTTATGACATCTCCGAATTTTAGTTTGGCTAGTGTTGACACTAGCCAATTTACTCTATGAATCAACAGAATGACACAATATTTGTATGCTTCAACGTATGTTTATATACCAAAAATAGGACTAACTAATCAGGTTTGCAAATAATTTGCAAAAAATTGTCACTGAGTAGATTGATTTATAGAAAGTGCCAAAGGTTTGACAATATAAACTGTATAACTCTTGCTTATTTTGGTAGATATACAATCGTTTACTACCAAATTTGTATCTATCACAACACATCTAAGCAAGGGATGAAAATAAAATGTATTCAACTGATACATTGTTGTATAGTGACAAAGTGACAGATATGTTACAAATAAAAAAATATTTTCGGAAAGCATTTGCCATAACTGTTTTCATCATTGGAGCATTGTCCATTATTATTTCATATTTTAATTTTTGTCTCCTTTTTCTCCAGTTCTTTCTTCAACTATATTCTATATGTGCTTCTCTTTTTGATGAAAATTTTCATTTTTGAGTTTGCTTTCATGATATAACTTTTTGTTTTTTTAATGGATTGTTTTTATAACTGTTTTGCTTCTCTATATATTTGTTCTGTTTCGTAATTATCCCGATTTTTTGTCAACATAAATAAATTAAATTTTTTTTAAGGAAAATAACTTTGCTTTTACTATCAAAGTGTGAACTGTTCTTTAAATCTCCATTAAAAATGGTCACATGAATTTTCTGAAATCAGATCATTATTGGTATAATAAAAGTGCATTTATTCAAATCCCAACATAATTTCCAAAGCTTGATTTTACCTAATGCTCCTTATTTTTTTAGGACATCTACGTTTCTACTGATCCAATAATATGCTTTCCATGTATACAGCATTTAGTGAATGTATACAATTTTAAGACAAGATGTATTAATACCGAATCCATAATTCGCTCATATATGCAGAAGAATAATTTATCAGAATATGGTCAAGTTAATCTTGTATGTGTAGTACAGGATTTGCTAAAAATTAACCAATACTATAAGGAACAAGAGGAGAAGCAGAAACTAGTTATGAGAGTAGATAATGGAGTAAATAATCTTTCAACACATTCCAATACAAAACAGGTTGTAAATAGTGTGTTTCCCCATATTAATCCACAAGTTTCAGCAAATATAATGTCTCCCATATCTATACCATCCCCCATAAATAATATTCCTCACATCGATGCCCAATCTCTTCTTAATAAAAATCCAGATCATATCAGCCCCTTGTCCAACGAAAACTGTCAACTTTCATCTCACAATATTCGTCCTCAAATACCTTCACTTCCATCCCAAAATTCAGTTTCTTTTTCCATACCACTTGGTCATGTGGGTACTATGCCTCCAGTTACAGGTCTTCTTTCCTTTCAAGGGAAACCTAATGGTCCAGTATTTTTGTTAGCTCCAACAAATGCCAATATACCCCAAAACAATATTTTACCCCAAAGAATACCCAGTGAACCACCACCACCCCCACCCCTAATTTATCATGCCAATGCATATAAATCTCCCACACTGTCTCAAACTGAAACTGACGTGTCGGCTCAAGATCAAGGAATAAAGAATCAGGAAATGTCAAGTAAAGGATTAGACAAAGAATTAGATACCATTACAAAAAATAAAGCAAAGCCTTTTGTTCATCCTATAGAAAGCAAAATGAGACTGGTAATACGAATTCCCAGGAGCAAAATCTCTTTTTCAGATGAAACTAGTGAAAAAGAAGATGATGAATGTGACAACAAAAATAATGATTCACATGAAATGGAGAATCTGAGGGAAGATGTGGAAATGTCTAAAAATGACTGGTGAGTCTTCTGAGCTTAGTCGAATACACTTTCTTGATACACCTACTTCAAATTTTAAATTAATTAAAGGAAAAGTGCTGGTATTGAATTAGAGCCAATTTCAATATCATAATCTGTTTTTGTCACTATTTCAGTTTTGATTTTGGTAAAAAATACAATGTTTGTTTTCACGAAAGCATTCATACATTTTATATTATTGCCTGAGTCAAGTTTTGTTAAATTTTGAATTTGAAAGTTTTTATATTTCAACTTTTTAGATTATGATAAAAAAGTAATGAAGAAGCGTCCTGTATTGAAACAATTCTCATTTTTACAGGACAAAAAGTGATCTGGAAAGAGATATCCATGAACCTATAAATAAACACAGACACATGTGAAAATTATCGGAGAACGGTCACAAGTTAATACTTCTTGAATTTTCAAATTGAAATTCGGTTGTATAGATTGACCTGTTTAACATGTTTTTTTTTGGTAGGACATCAATAGCAGAATGACCTTGGGTATAACAATGATTCAATGGATAGAATCCTTAGAATGGAGTAGTGGTGGTCCATGTTATGGTTATGGAAACATTGGACGTCACTGTAAATAATCATGTCTGTTCAAAATTTGTGGTACATGCAACACTATCATTTATTGTAGCTTCTGAAGTCATTTATAAATCTGAAACTTACAATCCTGTCTAGATAAATTCATTCATAAATCAGCACAACAATAATAAATGTTTGAGGAATAGTATCAGGACTGTACGTGAATATTCATCTACTAATTTATTATAATGAACAGACGGAACAGACAGATATAGTAGAATCTGTAAAGCATCATATAATACAAATAATGGTACACCAAAATCAACACATACATATTGAACAAATAAAAAAACATGTTATAGTTTGGCAACATATTTGTCAATGGAAATAGATTAGTGTTTCAAGATATTTTTTGGTTTTGAGTGTAAATGAATGCATGCTTTGCATGGATTTCAGTTCAACCTGGAGAAAATTGAATTTTTTAATGGATCTTTCAAATAAAGCAGTTGCAGGAGGTGATGTTAAGTTTGTAAATTTCACAGTGTGAGAATCTGCTGAAGTGTAGTAAAAAGCAAACTGAAAAGTTCACCCCGAAAAGTTACTGCATAATATAAACTACTGGAAAGTCCAATTAATCAGTAACTTGTTTTACTCATTAATTTTGCCTACAAATTGAAAAAATCAATTAAAAAAACCAAATATTGACTCTTAGCTTTCTTAAGTGGTTAACGTTTTGGAAAACAATCCTTTTACGTTATCGAAACTTGTATTCACTATAAAAATGTTGCCTCAAACTGTGATGGTTCTAATTACTTTCGACATTTCATTTTTTAGACTTGTGTCAAAAGAAATTAGAGAATGCCAGACAGACAAGCAGGATCAACTAAGCTGATGAGCTAAGCCGATCCTTCCCTGTAGAGTAGGGAGGGTGAGTGTAGGCCCACAGCACTTAGGCCACATGTGACCCATTGTACATCCTCCCGAGGAGTTGTCATCGTCACTGGGTCCTAAAATTCTTAGTCCAGCTGCTTCCTTGGCTAAAGAGTCGGCAATGGTATTACCTTAACTCCTGTCGTGCCTTTTACTCACCTCGGGATAAGCTGATCATTATGGGTCTGTTGTTAGAAAGAGAAGGAATATTTTTACCAGTAATTTTTAACCTATGAATAATTCTACACAAGTACTTAGCTAATAGCTATTTTACTTTATTACTTTTATCATCATCAAAAATATTTAAAAAAAATTTACTATTACCCATTTCATTACATTCAATGGATATATTCAACAAACCGAACAGATAAATTTGTTTTTATAAGTAAATGTTTCTATATGATATTATTTAAGTACGCATTATTCCATTATTCAAAATAAATGAGTTGGTATATTTATGAGAGAAAATACAATCCTGTATTACAGCCAATCCTCCCCTTTATTGATTTGGACATAAAAGAAGCTCATATTTTTGAAATTTGTACAGTCAATTACTACAGTACTTACTAGTTCCCGATAGTCTGCATTTGATTTTGTTATGAACATTCCTGCATATTTTCCAGTTGGTGTCTTTATCATCTCACTCATCTTTTTTCTTGGTCACCTGAAACTATTGAATTTTTTTAAATATTATTCACCTGCTCATTATTTTCTATTGGTGAAGAATGAAAGGGACATCTCCTGAAGACGCAAACTTGGTTGGTGAAACGTGCGTTGAGAAGAATGTTGCTTTTCTGGTGACTGGGATTAGTGGTTGTTCTGGAAGAATGTCCCTGTTGATTCGTAATTACACACGTCGAAGCTCTGTCATTTAGTGCCAGTTGATTAATTTTTTTATCCAGTTCCTTTATATTTTCCTAGAGCTTTTAATTTTCTGAGATAAGATTGACCCTTAAAATTTATATGCAGCACCAAATCCAATTTCAGTCATCTAATATTTGGGAAAATATACACCTATCAATTCATCTGTGTATCTGTGTATTTTTGGGAACGATTTGGTGTTTCTTGCATTTTTTCTAAAGAGTTGGTCATGAAATATAATTATTTCGTTCATATGTTCAGAATTATCGCCTTTTTTGTCTTCAAAATATATTTGGGCAGTTTCTTTGGTGCCTGGGTTTTTACATTTAGCAGTGATTCGATTTATTATTTACAGTTTTTCAACCCTTTTTTTTTCAATTTGTATCGCAAGATTCAGGTCCCCTTTCAGTGCTTCAATCATATTTCAGCTTATTTATATGGTAATTGTTGTGTTGATGTTTTTTTCAACACTTCAATCAAGTTCTTATGGATGAGTTAAACAACAGATAATTGTGTATTCTTTAAATACTATTTTTATTCATTGCAAACAACTTCTGTAGAACACATTTATACACATCTCACAAATTAAATGAACAGTACATGCTTTGTTCAAAGAAAATTGAAAAGAATGATACACGTCAAAAAAACTGAACAGATTATATAGTCAGTTGAGAAAAATCCGAGATTGGTAACAACTTTATACAGGACACTGTACACTGTACATTTGCATTATAAATTCTATGATTAGTCTGCAAGAAGTTGAGTTTCTTGAAGCAACTAAGAAAACTGATATACTGGAACTCCGTTATGTTAGAATTATAAATAAAATTCCTTAGATGTTGAAGTATACAAATTCCACTTTGCCCCAATATCTTCATTTATTTAGTTTATAGATTTCAAACAACTAAGGTTTACTGAGGGTAAGGAAAGAAATGGCACATGTGGAATACTTCTTCAATCAAAATCATTGAATATATTTCCAAACATAAAATTTGCATTTTCTATAACTGAATCACAATATAAATATAAATGTTGATGTATTATTTGCTATCTTAAGGTAGTTGATTTTTTGTGTTCCAGCATATCCCCTTCAGATCTGTATGAGGAGGTCAATCCCTGTAATGAGCCAAATTTCTTTGAGGCTTCAAATATTTATGAAGAAGAGCCAAGTTCCTGTGAGGGCCCAACTTCTTGTGAGGAGCAGTCTACCTATGAGGAACCGAATCTCTGTGAGGAATCGTATGCCTGTGATGAAACAAATATGTCAGCAGAGAAACACATAAGTAAAATCTACAACTGCACCTGCATGTATCTGACAACTTCAGAAACATTGTTCAATGAACACAAAAAAAATTGTAAAAATAATTCGAAAAACTTGCTTAGGTGCCCCCACTGTCCTCATGTTACAAATCGCTCTTATGCCCTGAGCAAGCATATCAATACGATGCATACAAAAGCAGTCTGGTTTCTCTGTGAATATTGTACGTATCGTAGTACGGATAAGTCTTGTCTCAGGAGGCACATGCGAAAAAACCATACAGAACACTCTTCTGTTGAATGTGTGTGTAAAGTATGTGGTCATGTTTGTTCTAATCAGTATAACCTTAGTAAACATATTACGAAACATGAAATGTCTCCTCCTCTGAATTGTGAATTCTGTTCATATTCCTCGAAAGACAGAAGTAATTTTCGGAAACACATATTCACACATAGTATAAAAGAACTAGATTGTGAATTTTGTTCCTATCATAACGTTTCTCCCTATCAAATGAGAGTTCATTTGAAAAAGTTTCACGATGGAGTTGGTATAGAAGACATAGACTGCCAAAGTGATCGGCCTGTGTCAGAGATTATCAATGATATTAAGGCTGCTATGGAAGAACATTCGGTCAGCGATGATATCATTGAATGAATATTTGTATTATTTTTCTGTGATAAAATATGTGTACAGTTTGTTCCGACTGAAATTCGTTTCTCTTTAGAATGTTATTGTAGATTTGACTAAATCTATTGACTTTTTTATTTTGTTTCAGCTGGTTACATTAAACTTTTCTGCAAATAATATTGAACTCTAAATGCAATATCATGTGTTTTAAGTATAATATTTATGCATATAATTGAAATACTTGTATTTCATTGTAACAATGTGCATTGATAAACCTATACTAGTTTAGGTTTTATTAGCGACATTTTACTATTTTCTGGGTGAATAAAACTGTAAGCTATAAGTGAAACTTATTTAGCTTACTATTGCAGTCGATACTTAAATTGAACTCCCTGAATAATAACATCACATTTCAATTTTTGTATACCTTTCAGTGTGATCAAAAAATGTTTTCACCTAAAAATATTTTCATATTTCAAACGAGAAAAATTATATTTCCTACTGTTGTTTTGGGTTTATAAAAAAATGAATAGAGAATCTGCTGAAGTGTAGTAAGGCCAAACCGAAAAAGTTCACCCACGAAAAGTTACTGTGTAATATAAACTTCTGGAAAGTCCAATTAGTCAGTAACTTGTCCTATCTTAAATTTTGCCTACAAATTGAAAAAAATCAATTGAAAAAAATTTAATATTGATACTTAGCTTCCTTAAGTGGAAAACAATCCTTTTCCGTTTTCAAAACAAGTATTCATTATGAAAATCTTGCCTCAAACTGTGATATTTCTCATTTCTTTAATACAGTTCAGCAAATTCAGTATTGATCTTTTTTTTATTTTTTCAGATTGTGGAAGGTGATAAACCCAAAAAACAGTATGAAATATAGAGTCCTCCACAAAAAAATGTCATTTTTGAGAAAAAAAATATATAATTATATAATAAAACAATAAAAGTATCAAAATATGTTGTCTAAAACATAAAATAACACTGATACAAAATTTATTTTCTTAAACGAATCTCAAGTCATTTTCTTTATCAAAATTGAACTAGACAGTACTGGATCTGATTCACGATTCATTACCATTGTATTGATTTGTCATATATAGGTCATATATTCAACATTAGAACTCAACTTTCTTAAGATTATTTGCAGGTTTTTGAGAATGCTGAATTTGAACATGGGTATTTGAATTCATTATGAATGCCAATGCCTTATTTATACTTTGTCCAATGTAGTGACTTAATAATTACACATCCCTTTTTTCAATAAAAAATGTACTATCTGTTAAATGCAGAGTTTTTGCATTTCACAATTTCTTTATGTAATAATGATTACTCTATACTTCACAGATATTT
>WOGJ01190939.1:0-18819 GCA_015342185.1 Leptinotarsa juncta | reverse complement strand
CAATTTCATTGAATGATCATGCTGACTATGTAATAAGCAAAATATCAAAGAAACTGTATTCTTTTTCTAGAGTAGCATCTGTATTATCAATGTATGCCAAAATAACGTGTTATGATTGCATAATAAAACCTCATTAGGATTTTTGCGAGACTCTCTTATATCTCTTGAATGAAAACTAAGTAAATCAGTTACAAGAATTACAAAATTGTGGAATGCGAATAATATGCGAAGTAAATATGTAAATGTTTATTCTATATAGAATATGTGCGATATAGTTTTTTTTTTGTGATTTTCTGTTATTTGGTTGTGATAGACTAATTTATTTTGATTTTTATGTACCTATTATATTTAGATAAAGTACATTAATTATGTTTATATTAGGCTTGCCTATCTGGAAATACAGTAAATAGACGAACTTGAGTTGGCAATGAGAATACCAGTTTTTTAAATCATATTTAAGGAATCACAAGATAGAGTAGATACATCTGCTTTCATTTTTAATGAACAATAGGTTTTCATGTCATTTTATTGATAATTTTCATTATATCACAATTAGAATGATACAGAACCACAGTTAAAACAATAAATTGACCATATCTAACCTACTGCAGTGTAAATTTCAATTGTTCTTCGTGTTATGATAGTTTCTCGAACTAGCTTGAAAGTATCGCAAAAAAGTAAGGTTACCATTCAAGAACTGATGACAAAATAGTTGTGGAAAATTCGGACTAGATCAAGTCTGTTCTATTACTTTGTAGTTTTTCATTGGTTGAACATATTTAAATTGAAATTAAAATTCAACATTACTTTCTTAATGATTGACTATTTACAAATTGTCCGATGTTTCTGGGTTCTGGGTAGTATGCAGGTTTTTATGCCTGACTTTTTGTCTGCTACTGAAGCACTCATTATCAAAGGCAATGCTCAATTTGTTCATAAAACAGAAATTTACAAGTTACAATAAAAAAATGGCAATAACCTAAACAGTGAAAACATTAAAAGAGAGGATGCGGCTCATAATTACTAGGAGCTTACAAAATGACAGAGTAATATTGCACCAAGTTATTTTTACATACGACATAACTTCCTCACTTTTTTTAATGAACTAACCCACCCCCTTAAGTGGATTTGAACTACACATGAACTGCACAAAATTAGAGAATCGCCATTTTGCAACCTTTACCTGGAATGTTAGATAAAGTCTACTCAAGTTTCTCCCTTGGTATTGCAAAGGGAGCTCAATGAAACAGTTTTGAATGAACAAACAAATTGGCATCTGCTTTCCTTACTCAGAAAATGATTGAAATCTGCATTTCAATTGGTAGAGAATATACCGGTACCATGCATTAGAAGTTGAGTAATATGTACAACACTGAAAAAAACTCGCAGAAGATTGATAATTACCTGACATGCCACCATGGTAACCTAGACTTTGGTCATCTCTCGCTCTGGGTCTTTGATCATGTTGATGATGATGATGAGGATGAGGCAGGGTATGCGTCTTGTGAGCCATACTGATACCAGTTTGTACAGGCATCTGCATTTCATAAACTGGATATGCCCCTGGGTAATCTGGTTGATGGTCCATCAAATAGGTGTTTGGAGGAGGTTTGCGACTCTCATCCTGCAAAGACATTACAATTTTTATATAAGGAAATGAATTGAAAAGAATGATTAAAAAGGACTACCACATGAAATATATTTTGTGAGATGTCGTTATAAATGCTCATTTAAAATTTTCAGAATGAATGTTACGTGAATGACTTCATTTGATAAAAAAAATAAAGATCTATGGAAGATAAAAAAGTCCACTTTACATAAATGAACTCACTGTGTAGTCATGATGACTGCCCTCATTGCTGTAGGTTTCACTTTTTTCACTAACAGAAGAAAGGGTCTCCCCTGTCACAGTGTCGTTGTAGCTGCTTGGTGCATACATTTCAATGGTGGCAGATTTGCTGGTTTGATTATTTTGCTCTGTAAAAAAGAAAAGCTTAGATAATTTCATAAAGTCAAATTTGTTGATCAATGTACCACAAGAATAAAAGAAAAATACTCTTTGCCAAATATACTCTTGGTTCTTTGAAATAGACTGTGTTATTTGACTCCATCAATCACTAATCATTATTATTATTCCTTAAATATATCTTCCGGTGAAAAAATAATAAGTTCGTTTTTTGATTTTAATGAATTCTTTATTGAAATTGCGTCCAAGGTTGAATTTGTAGGGAAATCGCAGGAGTATAAAAAACAAATCTACGTCTTTACGAACGTTTCGCTATCATATTTACCGCTTCTTCAGAGCTGAGGCATAAATCTTACTAGGGCGTAGTACTAGGTCTCAGAAATATTGTGCATTGTGAAAATACATCTGTCGCGTACCTATTATAAATTGCAATTGACCCAGTTATAATAAATTTTAAAAAAAGAATTGAAAATTGATATTGTTGCTCCAGGAATCTGAGTGTTAGTTTCGTGGATTTATTTTATATATTATTGCTTATTCATTTACCATTTATAATAGTTACATAACCGATGCATTGTCACAATGCACAATATTTCTTAGACTTGGTACTATGTACTATAATTTATGCCTGAACCATGTAAAAATCAACCAGTTAGTCCACTTCCACTACTTTCATTCATAAATTCACAAAGTTCTCGGTGGCCTCGAAATGAAGTGTGAAACCAATTTCGTTCTTTTACCATACGAAACGAAATTCAAGGTTTTTATAGAATATTTTGTGGTAAATTACTTATAACAAACTACAAAAACTAAAAACAATAGTAACACCAGCGAATAAACTAAAGTAAATATCAATTTTTGACCGTTTATTATAACTAATTCGATGCCCGTGGTACCGTTGAATCCTTCGATACTACAGCACTGAACGCGTTGGATGAGAATCTCATCCTAAGAGTGGTTGAAGGTCCTCGGCAACTCGGGCGGATCACGTGGTAAGAGAGCCTACTAGTTGTATTATTCTACTGTGCCTGAGCTCAGAGGAAGCGATAAATATAATCACGAAACATTAGCAAAGTTATAGATGCTGTATTTTATTGTCCAATACCCTGCGATTCCCCAACAAATTCATGAATTTTATATACCGCGTGTC
Source organism: Leptinotarsa juncta (assembly GCA_015342185.1). Taxonomy (NCBI): domain Eukaryota; kingdom Metazoa; phylum Arthropoda; class Insecta; order Coleoptera; family Chrysomelidae; genus Leptinotarsa; species Leptinotarsa juncta. The sequence continues at coordinate 15,703 of WOGJ01190939.1, read as the reverse complement.
CCTATTTGGCGTATTTCCTCGATATATGTGAATTGATATGAAAAAAATTCAAATGTTATGTGTCATTGAGAAAGCCACATTCTAAATTAAGTTTCAGATGTACAGGGTGTTGCGTTTTTCTGTGAGGGCAATAATATACATTTTTCAAATTATCTCATAGTTTCCTATGTTTTTAACTGTTGAAAAGTTATTGTTTTTTCGTGTAACTTGGAAGTGAAATCAGCTCTGAAAGTTGTTTGGTAAGGTGGCTTGATAAATACCAAAATGACATATGTTACGCTCTGAGGAACATTTATGTTTATACAGGGAGCTTCAAATGTCACTTTGATTTTAGTAATCTTCAATTGAAGTTTACGCGATTTTTTTAAATGGAACACCTGTACATTTCAAATTAAAAACAAGAAAACGACAGTTTTTACACTTATGATACATTTTGAAAATGTCTTACATCTTGTACTGCGCATTTCCTGAATCTCTTTGAAAAGTTTGTTCTCACGTGGCTCAGATTGAAAAGCATAATTCGCTGAAATGCCTCCCAAATTTTAAATTTTATGTAGTCTTGTGTAGTAGCGGCAACACAGTGAACCTCCGATTTTACTGTTCCTCATTCATAAAAATCCATTGATGTTAGGTCCGGTGACCTCGGCGGTCAACGAATAGGTCCTTCTCGTCCACTTCACGTATCAGTACACATCACATCCAACTCCACTCGTACTTTTCTGAGAAAACGTGTTGGTGCCCTATTTAACTGAAGTCACATTTGATCTTTTTTGTGATTCGGTAGGTGTTTAATCAACCTGGGAAAAACTTCTCAGAAGAATCGAAGCTCATTCAATTTTCATTCAAACTAATATGGTCTGGCAACATAAGTATCGACAATATTATCCCATTCATCGGACTCCATTCAAAGTGGTGATCATTAACATGCAGTTTAGGTGGATTTTTGGTGCAATGATAATGGTAATCATAACGTAATTTTGCTAGTGAACTTGGTGTTGTTCAGAAATCGTTCATGTTCTATAAGTAATTTTATTTTGCATCCGACGAAACTGTAGTCGTAGTCTCTTCAAAAATGTGCTTCTATGAAGTATTGGTATAGCCGTATTTTATTTTGACCCAGCTTAACTCCCAAACTTCACAAAAAAAAATCAATAACAACAGCATATTTTGTCTGAAAACAATTTCAATCTGAGTAGGAAACTATGATGGAACTATTTTATTGACGGAGGAATAAAATGTTACACCCTGTATATCTGTAAGAAATTATGAAATGTGGCCATCCCGGTACCATAACTTATTTGTTGAATACCTTTTTTACATATTTCTGTTATTGTTCTGTTGAATTCGCACTTTTAGGACACCCGTTGGAGTTAGACACAATTTTGCAGCATGATTATTGGTTAGTTTTCTTTTTGTAAGTGATAAACAAACCTCTGATTCTTTTGGCTCTCCTTTTGAGCATACAGCCAGCTACCAATCCAATGTTTATGAATAGGAGAATAACACCAACAACCGAAACACTTATAATAACTATCCTGGGCAAATCCTGTTTCTCCAGCAACTCGTCTGGTATGACTTTCTCAACTTGATCGCCAACAAACACTGAAGTAAATAAAAAAATTTAATGTTTTTATTACCTGTAACTCTTTTTTTTGATCTTCTATGCAAGCAGCAGCCAATTAGTAGGACGTTCATTAGTATCAGGAGGACACCAACTATAGTGCCAAGAATCATCAGGAAACCAGGAAGAGTCCTAGCAGTCCTTTCATCCAGGCTCGAGGAGGTATACGAAGGAGGAAGTTTACCTGTTGTTAGTATTATAGTGACGGATGGGAGGAAGCATGGAAAAAATATTGGGTTGTGTTAGTTTTATAGGCACATGCTTCTACAATAATTTTATTAAATTCAAGTTGAATTCATAAAGCATACAATGTAAATAAATAACACTCTATTGTAAGTGTTTCACTTGACAGTTTTCAGAACCACAACACTCATTTCATTATACAACAGCTACTCTAGGCATAATCAGTATTAGCCAGGCCCAAAGGGATTGGTGTAATATGTGGTTGTGGTTTTGTGAACTGTCAAGCGAAAATCATGAGTACAGTGTTATTCATTAATACATTACAATGGATTGAGTATCAAATAGTTTCATTACATAAGCATACATATATTGTTCCTTTTAAATTTCGAGATTTAGATAATTTTATGTAACATATAGTATTCAATTTGCCTCCAAAATATGAAGCAGATATAATACAGATGATAAAATGTATTTTATTGTCTCTTGAATTGAGTGATTCCTGCCAAAATTTATTTGCCATCTCTGCTCGATATATTTTCGTAGAGCTGAGAGAGAGAGATAGATTGAAAGAGAGAGCGAATAACTTCATGGGAATGACAGATCTGGTATAAGGTTAGTGCCAACAAAACCTCTAGTAGGAATTGTTTTTATGCTTCCCTGTATATTATCAAGTCATGTGAATTTTTAATACATGTTACTATCATTTAGTTCACTCGAGGCTCCTATTTTACTGAATGGATTTATTATAGGTTTTCCGGAAAACTGATTAACAAATATTAATAGTAGGTATTAACCCAATTAAACAATATAATGGCTGCTTTGAAAAACTTTTCCCCATCTTATAATATTGGAATGATATATGTGAATATCTTCTGACTCTATAAATTAGTTAACAATCTAGGTTTGTGATACTAAATACAATTATTTGAAACTATGGTTATTTTATTCGTCATTTTCATCTTAATTGTCTCAGTCACTTTTTCGTATTTGTTTTTTTTTGATGACCTTGATTCTTTCGATATCAGTATTGATATTTTCCTAAAATATAGTGGGCGTAACGTAAGTATGTTTGGAATCAAAACTTAATGGTAAAAAGTGTTTTTCTATAATTCAATGTTCACATGGAAATAGTTGTTTCAAGAAGGTTTTTTCTTCTATTTTGAGACTGAAAGTTACTTCTCTGCATGATCTAGGTACATATTTTTGTAAAGAGTTCATTTTGAAATTAATTGCTTTCTTCCTTTCTTTAGAAAATTCCCAAATTTTTTATATTGAGATGGAGGGGTAGAAAGCTAAAACCTTTCTTTCCCAAAAAATCCTCAATATATAATACAAAAAAGAGAGATCCCAATATTGCCACATGTAGCATGCCACAGTAGATCAATTGAAAGCTTTAGTAAATTGAAATGAAATAACTTCTAAAGTTTTCTTCGGAAATCTATCAGAATCAAAGTCTATTTGGTTGGTTCCTTCGGCTTGAAATTCATAAGCTTTATGAATCTATCTATATACTATCAAAAACTGAAGAAGGTGCAGGAGCAGGAATTTATATAACTAAACCAAAGACAAAAGTCTCACTAAGCTTAGGCAAAAAAGTGACGGTATTCCAGGCAGAAACAGCAGCAATACGTCACTGCACAGAAGAGTTACTGAAGCAAGAGTTTAAGGAAAAGACTATTGCAATATACGCTGACAGCCAAGCAGCTGCAAAAGCAATTAGCTCCATGCAGGTCAATTCCAAACTGGTCTGGAACTGCTTAGAAAAGCTACAAGAAGTAGGTAGTCAAAATAGACTGTCATTAGCCTGGGTACCAGGCCACACAGGATACAAGGGCAACGAAGAGGCTGACACTACTACAAAACATTTCAAGTAATGGCGATGACATATTCCCATACGTCGACGCCATCTATGGGATCGACTGAAAACTTAATCATTGAATATCAAAATTAAACGAGGCTCCTCCCTAAGGTGGTCAGTTGCAAAGCCATGCTTCAACATCGACCACCGACGAGATTCTTGTTCTGTCTTTCACCGCAGCTTCCACTGTTAGGCCCAAACACAACGCATTTATATCTCAGTTGAGTGCAACAATCCGTTTGCGGTTCAGCACAGTACCACTGATGATATCTATCGTGGGACGAAATGGCACTGTCTGGTGTTGAATCACACACCTGTTGTGCTTGGTCATTGATTCACAACGACTTTCCTTGTAGTGAGAGCTGCAGTGAAAGTCAGAGGACGACTCTTGTCGGCGACCGATGTCGAAACTTGGTCTTGCAACTGACCGCCTTAGGAATCCTCGTTTATCTTTAATATTCGGGAATTCAGTCATCGTCCTCAATTACTTAGGCTTGTCATTTAAGGACAGTTGAGTTGAGCAATGCATTTGTGAGACAGTAAGGCTTACCTGCAACTGCAGGTCTACAAACATGGTTCCTGGATTTGAAAATCTAGGTAAACCCTGTAAAATATGAAGCGATATAGCTGAGTAGGGAACGCCCCCACCCCCAACTAAGAGTCCATTTGGCTGGCCAAGACATCGTTTAGAGCCTCCGGGTAGTGTAACTGGGTTTTACTATAAACGGTAGACTCATCTAGGCTCAATATATACAAACAGTGAAGATGAAAGATAATGCGAGCATCTTTCAGCTACATCCTCTCATCAATCGCAAGAACAAGCTAGGTCTTGAAAACAAAGTTTTACTATGCAAAACAGTGTTTAAGCCAGTGATAATGTACGCCTTAGGAGTATGGGGACACATAGCAGAATAAAATCATGAAGATGGTAACAAACGCTCCGTGGTACATGCGGAACAATAACATAAGACAGGATATGAATTTTCCTACCACATCGTGGGGTTTCCTAAAATGCCAAAACTCATGAAAATCCTTTAGTGCGATGACCGCTTTAAAGGGCCTCGCATTTCCGCGATGTGAGGTTACTGTTAGTGACCTCGAAAGCTACAGAGATGAACAAAGTTCATCAAAGAACACGTCTCGCATCTCTCGGAGATAAACTGAGTCTTTAAACAGGCAGTGAAGATGGAAGAGTCTGGGGGTTAGACCCCAACTCGTTTGAACGGGACACGACGAACATTCAATGATTTGTGGTTCTGGTTAACACCACTGATGAAACCTATGGCAGGAAGAAACAGCGCTCTCTGGTGTTGAATCACAAATACGTTGTGTTTGGGCTCTGGTTTTCAGCTAATTCAGATGAGTAGACAGTTTACTATTTTTGGGAAGACAAATTTCAGAAAACAGAAGAGGTTTGAAAGTGTTAAAGTCTACCTACAGTTATGATCTTGATAGAATGTGAGTAGTAGTCATTAGAGATAGCACTACAAGCTGGAATGTCCACTTACTTGACGTTTTAGCCGACAGCAAGTCCGGCATATATTTGCTGTTTCCGAGCTTATTGGACGCCATAATCGAGAAGACATACTGGGTGTTCACCTCAAGCCCTTTGACAATATGTGTAGTTACGTTGCTACCAACAGCGTCTTCGTACTTGTATCCATCATCGTCAACCTTCCTGTATCTAACTCTATAAGCCGCCTTCATTCCTCCATCGAATCCAGGTGTCCATCGTAGAGTAACGCTGTCGTGGGTAACATTCACGACAGTTAAAAGTGTTGGTGTGTCTGGAGCAGAAGTAACCTCCAGTCGTGGAGATATAGTGGAGAAACCCAGTTCATTCCTGGCGACGCATTCGTAGAGGCCGTAGTCGGCAGAAGTTACGTGGGTGATGTACAGTGTTGAGTCTGTTGTCAGCTGATCAACCTATGAATTAAAGAAAAACTATAGAATGTTGAATGTAAGTAATTTTTTGTGGAGGAAAATCAGTTTTTCAACCTTCCCTGGTTATTTTTACCTTCCAAAATCTCAACCCCTTTGACATTTGTCAAAAACTAAAATTTTATCCAGGCGGAGGCAGATTTTAGCCTCCGAAACATAAAGATTGTGGTAGGAAAAATACCCAAAGGCGATCGATAAAAACATGATTTTATTATAATGAGACCATCCATTCTGACAAATATGTATAATTTTATGGAGCGAGGTAGAATTTGAATGTTATGGTTCACTACACTACCATTTTTCAAGATTGCTGACTCATCTATAGGTGTGAAACATCAATAAAAGTGAAAGGCACCTTCAATAGCGAATTTAGGCTATTCAGGATATTGCTTTACAAGTTGAATATATTGGAGGATATAATTAAACCCTCCACATACCTATTGTGAATGTGCAGTTAGTTTTGTTGTACACCATTTTTCAGTTTCGTATTGAAATAAGAATGTCTAATAAAATAACTCAAGTTTATATAAGTACATATCAAATAATTATTATAAATTATAATTAAGTTATTTCTAATAACTGCTATCATTGAATCTTACTTGTCTGTATGTGCTGTAATATTTTCCAGTGGTATTTGATGTGATGGGAGTCCCATTTCTAGCCCATGTATATCTTGCCAATGGAGATGCCCTACTTCTACATATCAGCTTCCCAGTATCGCCAGCATCAGTTGCAAACTTCAAAAACTGTGGTTGTTCATCGATCTCTGGCTTATCTGTGAAAAAAAATCAATTTGGAGATTCAAAATTATTGAAATAACTTTAAAATTGTTATGAGGGTGCTTTGAGTTCGTGACACAAATACATGGACAAACAGGTCAGTGTTCGAATTTAGTGGGCTACGTACATTGGATTAGCAATTTTTTATATAGGTATACTCGTCTTAAACATATTTTCACAATTTCAGCTATTCATCATGTTCAGTTTGTTGGTGAGAGGCATAAAAGTTGGAAGTCTTTGCATGTTCCACGAATTTTTGTCGTCGAAAATTATGGATCCCAGAACTTGCATCAAATTTTGAGTAAAAATACAATTGAGTACTGAAACCCACTTGAAATATTGACAGTGGCATATGGTGATTGTACTCTGAGTCAGATAAATGTGGTAAAAGCTTTTTACAGGAAGTCGAGAAGACGTGAATGATGATGCTCGCTTTGGATGCCGCGGCACATCAACAACCGATGAAAATGTTGGTAAAGTGAAGAAAATTGTTATGGAGAATCATCAAATCACTATTAGACAATTTTGCTGAGGGCGTCAGCATTTTGATTGCCATGCAACTTTTTTTTTGTAAATTTTGGGCATGAAGATTGTGGCAGCGAAGGTCGTTCCAAAATTGCTCAACTTTGACTAAAAAACCGTCCTATGAGCATCGCTCAGGAATAGTTGAATGGCGTCAACGGCGATCCAGATTTGCTTAAAAGGGTCATAACTGATGACGAATCAAAGGTATATGTTTATGACATCAAAGCCAAAGTCCACGCTAACTTAGATCAAATGTCAACATGTGGCGTAGTTCCACATGGTCGTAGATCAATAAGGAATCAATCAATCAATCAATCTTCGCCACCGTACTTACCAGATTTGTCCCCACGCAAGTTTTTCCGGTTCCCAGGGTTGAAGAGACCCATGAATATAAGGCGTTTCTTTGAGGATGGGAAAAAACGCTTGCACAAGTGTATTATATCTGAGAGGGACTACTTTGAAGAGGACGAAATAGAAATTGATGAATATGGAATTGAGAAAAATGAAAATCCACCTAATTTTTTGAACAGCGTATAAAAAAAACAATCTAATCTAACCTTAAAGCTTATATCTTCAATCATAATAATACTCACGTTTAACAATCAACATAACTTCTTTCGAAGTTGCGTTTCCCACTCCATTGTTAACGACACATAAAAAGTTACCCAGATCTTCTCGTGTAACGCCCGATATCCTGAGATATGAGGTGCCATTTTTGTCGTACATCACTGAAGTTCTGGCAGCGAATTCCGGAAAATCATCTCTTTTCCACGTAATGGTGTCGTCAGCCAGAGGATTGCCATCTGCGGTACAGGAGAGAGTGGCGTCTTCTTTTGGGTTCACTATCACGTTTTCACTTATTTGAGATATCGATGCTGGATCTGTAAAATGAATCCAATAAGATGCTGAAGTATAATGATGGAAATGACCACAGACGTTAGCGAATAAAATGGTATAATTAGTATTTTGCATTATTGTCAATTGAGGTTGAGATGGTTTCAACAAATGTCTCAAATGTAGAGTAATCATCAAATAGGATTTACATAACAAAAGGCCAATCACCTAGTTCAGCAATTTGGACATTACGAATCATTTTATCCAAGTACACATATGACAGTTTGTGAAATTATTGTGTGATCTGTTATTTGTATTACAAGACAAAAATTTTCATTGACATAGCTATTCAATGAGATAATTATAATTTAAAAAAACTAAAAAACACGCTTTTGAAGAACATCGAACTAAAAAGTTAAAAAAAAATATTGTTTAAATAAGCTTAAAACAATGACAAACGAAAAATACTATTATTATTGTGAAAAAAGTGTGGGGGCTTGATATACAAAAAATATGGCACACAGCGCCTACGCTTTTTTCACAATAATACTAGTATTTTTCGTTCGTTATTCTTTTTAGCTTATTTAAAAAAATATTTTTAACTTTTCAATTCGATGTTCTTTAAAAGCATGTTTTTTAGTTTTCTAAACTATATTTATTTTTCATATTTTAGTTTTGTATGCTATAAAAACGTGTTTTTACAGTTTTTTAAAACTATAATCATTTTATCTAATCTTTGGGATCAATCAGCCGTATATTGTTTAGAAAAATGACCACTTATATTTTACGATTCCGGAGAGGGAGCCATACATACATATAGGTGGAGCTAATAAAAGCGTGTTAAAAAATTTATAATGTCATAATTTTTTGGAACTGGAGAGTTAAGACTTTACAATGATAGATGATCTCATACTTCAAATGGAGGAGAAAACAAATGTCAAATGCCATTCCAGTTTCATATATTTTTTTGCCACATATTTATTTGGAAGTAACCACTTTCTGAAATCTTTTTCATTGAGAAAGTATAATTTTTCCGGCCTAGTCCAGAAAGAATCACATTTTTGTTGTCATTGTAATTATGAAAAAGTGGGTAGATAAGATTTTGATAAATGCAGTTCATCATTACTATAATAGCCAAATAACGACTGACAGATATTTGACACGAAATCAGTTGATCAGCACAATTATTGCCTGAAAAATTAAAGTAAGTAAACTTCATGATTTGTTCTCGAAATTGATGGTTATGAAGATGTGCAAAACTTTCCCAAAGCCACTTTCCCAAAGGTTAACGCATTTATTAAAAGGAAAAATGATGGTTATACGGTGAAGATATACTGGGGTGGTTTTAAAATATTTTTAAATGTAATATATAATGGATATTGGAAATATTAGACTGAATTATTGTTTGAAGAAAGTAAAAAATGGGCATTATTTATTATATATTCATAGAATAATGATTAACTTTTTCAAAAGTCAACAAACTATCAAATTTAATGGTCATACACATGATACTCAATGTAAAACTGAAATAACTGCAAAAAATAACAAAAAAATTGCCCAAAGAAATTTTCAATTCATGATAAAATACCAGATGAATAAAAAAACTGAAATCATTATATATGTTCAAAAAAAAAGTAAGAATTGGAAAACTGGAAATTCAAAAAAAATTGATGATCCCCTGGATTACCAAAATAATTTTTTTTTGAAATGTTCTTACACATTATGGAATACCTTCCCAATTCTAATGAGTTGATTGATGTAGCCATTCCTGCGTGGTAGGTCATCATAAAAAATGAGAAATTAAACTTTCTATGTTTTTTACCACAACTTTATTTTATTTGCCACTTTTTTATTTAAAAAAAGGTGTGAAAAACCTAGAAAGTTTAATTTTTCATGACTTCACAATTCTACGTTTACAATCTTTTATGGATTAAAGAATATTACTTTTGGGTTAACCTTACAAGTTCTCTTCTTAAGGTTTATATTTTGATTTATTCAGAATAATGTATATATTCTAACAAATTATTGTATTCATCCACGAATAAACTTATTATTATATATTCAAATGAAACTTACATTGTACAGTAATGTTGACCACAGCCAAGCTGCTGCCTTGAGAATTCAGGGCTTCACAACTGTAGCTACCAGCATCGTGTCGACTAAGTTTAGTGATATTCAGTAGAGGTCCATCAGACACAATCCTTTCGACGCCATTCGCTGATGCAGCCTGTGTGATCGGCAACCCGTCTTTGGTCCATGTATAAGCGATATTTTGGGGATTTCCATCGGCTTTCAGTGTGATGATGAGGGGTTCGTTTTCAATTCCTGTTACTGCTTCTTCGTTGTTAGTATCAAAAACTGGTTTATCTGATGAAGGAATAGATAAACTTTCAGAATAATGTATATGAAAATATTGAAAAATGTTAACGATTATTATTCAGACTTTGTGACAAGTATCTGTTCGTGATATTGGTTTATTGAAATTATGAAACTATGTTTATCGTTAAGACCAGAATTTTTTCCCTCAGAGAGATAAATATTTTAGTTTAAATTGTTTTGAAATTCAACATTTTGATTTTCCTGAATTGAAAGTATTATCATGCATAATAGTGTTTTTTAGGAAATTACAGTAATATAACTATTGAAATTTTGGAAAGTTTTTTCATTTAGAAGTTTGAGCTCATGCTAGGCGGCTATGAGATTATCAGTATTCTGATTTAAGTAATTTACTACAGAACTTGGCGCCCAACGTGGGGCAGCCCATTGAAAGTTTGACCATTACTCGAAGAATTGAAAAGGCTGAAGAAAAAGCAGTTCGACCGTTTCTGTTATTCTAGAATCCAGACAGCAAATGCAGAAAAAAAGCATTAACCTATTGCATGATATGAAATTAAAATCTCGTTTCAAAAAGTGTTTTGTCCAATGTTTGTCGGAACACAAGATGGTTACTTCATTGTATTTAGAAAGGAATATAAACTTGTTTCGTGTAACTAACCGTTTAATTGAAACATTTGAAACAGTCAGTAGTGAATCAACAATGGATGAAAGATTTGTACACAAGGTGAACAGTAAAGCAAATGAATTCAATCGTGGAACATAAGCATAACATATCAAGTACTCACACAAAACTTGAAGAGTAATGGCATCGTGGACAGACCTTTGAAGAGCCTCATTATTTGCCTGACAAGTATACACTATCCCATTCATTTCCTCAGTAATGTTCACTTTCATTTCAATACTGGAGACTGTACCACCATGAAGGCCCGGTTTGGTGGAATTGACCAACCCTGGAACAGGTATTCCTTCTCGCCACCAAGATAGCTTTGCTGGTGGATTACTGGAGCTGGAATCGCAAATTAATACGCCCTCTTCGTTAGGCTTCAACTCCTCTGGTTCTTGCCTGATTTTCACATGGTCAGGGGGAACTACACAAAATAAAAGACATTGATACTGCTGTAAACCAGGATTTGACGTAAAAATTTGAAAAATACAAATAAACTATTATCGACCTTGAAAGATTTTGCTGGAATGTTTTTTAAGTCATAATCATGACTGGCTGTTGTTGAAGTTTCCGTAATTTCCACTTTTTTCTAGAGCAACAAGAGATACAAGAGTTACAAGACGAGGAAAAAATTAAAAATAATCAGGGTTAGTTGTGGCCAGTTTGCGTTATAGTTTCTGTCAGTTGTCAGTAAGGTTATTTAGTATTTTTACCTTCACTAATGTGATTATCTAATAAATTGGGTTAACGTAACAATATAAGAAGATTATACATTTGATACTTACAGTACACGCTCATGGTTAAGGTCTCAAACAACGGTATTTCTGTAGCGGAATTCGCTGCTTCACATCTGTACCTAGCTTCATTGTCGGTAACGTTTGTCAAAATTGTTACTTCAGCCGTGACTGATTTTTCGGAAGTTTTCACCGTGGAGTGGATCTTTTTGTCATTTTTATACCAAGTCATTGTCGCAAGGGGATTTCCCCCAGAGGATGTGCAGGAGATTTTCTGAACAGTACCAGCAGGAATATGAGCACCTTCTGTGTAGCCGTGGATGAATGGTTGGCTGGGAGGATCTAATGAAAAAAAATTGAGAAACTGTAGGAACCAACAAATCACAATTTATTATTCTGTTGAAATTGATGTTTGATTTCGGTTCTATACGAGGTGAATGTTGAAATTTCGCGGGCTACGTACGATCGATTAGTGTTTTTTACTTTTTTTTTATGTCGGTACAATCGTTTCCAACATATTTTTACACTTGGTATGGTGACAGTAGTATACAGTGATTTTACTCTGTCCATAACTGGTGGCATCACGATAATGCATCTGATCACTAGTTCATTGCTTCTTGGTAATTTTTTGGCCAAAAACAACACCGTAATAATGCCTAGGCCACAATATTCACCGGATTTGCCCCCCTGCGAGTTTTTTGTTTTCCCAAGATTGAAAATACCAATGAAAAGACAGCGTTTTGCAACGATTGAGGTGATAAAAACTGAATCACTTAGAGAGCCCTAGGACATGCCAAAAAGTATGTACCAGAAAAATTCACCCCACTTTTTGAACAGATCTCGTAATTGGGTGTATTTTGATTGAGAGACATATTTGTTTTTTAATAGTTTTTTTTCTTTTATACACTTATTTTGAGAACATTTCTTTGAACCGCCAATTACATATTTTTATTGAGTATTTTCGAGAATAGAAACAGACCTGATACAAATGTATCTTATCGTATAAAGTGGCCAACTGAAGAATCACGTATCTATCTATGTATTTAGACTGAGCAGAGCTTTTTAAAGAGACAAAGTCAAGAATACCTTAATCAAATACTGATATTATATTAATTCATTTGAAGGATTGAAAATTTGAAGTAAACATCATTATTGATGATTTTTGATAAATTTTTGTTAATATTTTATATAGAGTTTACCACAAACTCTCATTTCAAAAATTGGAGTTTTGTTGATAGGTACTTACATAAAACATTGATGGTATGAGTAGACACGACATTTTCCGTCAACTGCATATTGAGACCATGGCAAATGACAACCAAACTCCTCCTGTTTGGCTCAACAACCGTGGTTATATTCGAAGTGGTGATCCAACCCCCTTCTGGAGACATGACAGTCCTGGAGGTGGCATTCCGAAATTGTCTTCCACCCACCATCCATTTAATTTCAGCGGGAGGATTGGAATTTGCAGTGGTACAAGTGAGAGGAACAGGATCTCCAACTCTTGCTTCGGTTGGCCCAGAAATAGTAACATGCGCCGGCGAAACTGAAAATCAATTGCTATAGTATATTGAAGCAAGATATACCTTTGAGTCATAGAATTGGATGAAGCTACAAGTTGAACTGGGTCAAGTTACAAGTTAAGCTCCACTTTCCTAGGTACCTATTTGCCAAAACTGGTTAAGTGCTGACTAGTTTCAGTTTGTGGGAGATTTCATTTGACCTATTAGGCTGTTACTATGAATTAACTACTGGTTATCTATGTGAGTCTACTGGAATTAGTGAATCTGAATGAAGAAGCGTGACAAAGTTGAAAAAGGGTGCCCTGGAGTTAACAGATAACCAAAAGTCTTTAGAGTTACTGAAACACTTTTTTTTGATTCTATCTTTCTTGAAATGAACAAAAAGAAAAAGCAGACGTTGGTAGAACAGGATATCATAAAATATAAGACTTAAATACAAGAAGGCAGATAGCAAGAAGAATTTTAACAAAATATAAGCAGTTTATTTGATTAGAACTGGCCGATATTTGACGAAAATCCATATTAGAACTCATTAATACAGTTAATTGTATGATTTTCACTACACAGGGTTTTACAAAACCGCGACACGTGTTTTAATCAAGCGCTTTAGAAAGCTATTGTATAGCGAAACACGTGTCGCGTTTTTTGTCAAACCCTTTATAGTGAAAATTATACAATAAACTGTATTCATGAGTTTTTCCAAGCAGTTTAAACAGAACAGTGCTTATATGTGGATGAGACCTAGATATTTTCGAAAGGGAACCTAAAAATGATTCGTGAGACGATAACGTGAAGTTTTGTAAGGAGCTTGACCAAAAGTTATTGTCAATCAGGAGTCCAGAGATAGTGGTACTCGAGCTACCCCCAAATATGTTTAGCGACTTTTTTATTCAAAATTGGTGAACAATATGATTTGCGGATAACGAATTAATTGTGATACTATCTTTCAGCATCACCTTCCTCTTGAAGATGACCCCTTGGTGATTGAAACACGTGTCGAGGTGTTGAAAATAACGGTTTCGTGTTGGAATAAAACTCCAGTGTTATTTATTTTTCCAGAACACACATATTATCTTTTTTCCCACCACATTGAAAGAATTGGACAAAAAAGGAAAATACATATTGCCGCGAGTCTAGTCTGACGTTTTATAGCTAAGAGTTGTATCCTCGACGAATATGATATATTTGAAACACATTGAGCATCCACCCTAAAAAATACTTACATAATACACTCAAATCAATCTCTGCTTTCAGCGGGGACTTCGACATAACGTTGCTTGCTTCGCACTTGTACCTCGCCTTGTCATCACTAGCATCGGCGGTGAAAGTATAAACGTTCTCCGATACCCTGCCAGCGGTTCTGTAGGCCATCCGAATCTGTTCCCCGTTTTTATACCAAATCAGTTGTGCTGGGGGATTACCGCCTCTGCTTCTACACACGAGTTCAACGGTCTGTCCTCTTCTTATCGTTTCTCCTTCGGTATAACCTTCGATGTAGGGTAGACCCGGAGGATATAGTACACTCAGCTGGACGGTGGTCCTCATGGGGATATCCTGCGACAGAGCTTCGTGTCTTGCTTCGCAGGTGTATTCTGCATAGTCGTCCTCGGCGGTTGGTTTCAGAGTTACTCTGGAGTGGGTATCGTATCGGGTGATTCGTTTGTCACCGTTTTTACCCGGAACGTCGATGGTCTGGTCTTCGCGATTAGCTGTGAACAATAAACTTTGGTAATAGGAAGAAATAAAAGTTTCCTGGCAAATTCATCGGAAGTCCTATATTATTTTCAGAAAGTATGACAATCTGCATGTAACTGAATGGCAGCTTTAAAACTAAGCATTCCACTGTCTTTCATTTCCCACCTCAATGACCGCATCAATCCAATACAAGGGCATCTGTATGACAATGTCATCATATAATTCCAAAAATGCTTCAAAATATCAAATAACGTTTTGCTCATGTATGGCATCTAAGGCCACATTCCCCGTGTAATATTTAGCAAGGCTTAGACTTTAGGCTTTGATAAATTTGTGAATTGTATATGCGTCGTTACAAAAATCAGCCTTGAACCCGCTTAAAGTTGAGCCCACCAGCCTTTGAGATAAGCTTCACGAAACTAACCTAGCTTTCTGTCTGCGGCGAGGACTGGCAAGTATCATTATAACTTATAATTGTATATTTATTACCCACAACATTCAACATTAACGGGGTATGAACGCTCCACATTGTGAAAACTTTCTAATTCGCTTTTCATTCTATTTTATGTTTTTTTTCATGATGAGGGCATTTTCTGTTTCAATGTGCCAGCATTGAGTATATTGTGGTGGACTCTGGACTACAAGGACTCTGGGCAACAAGGAGGTGAGTAAGAGGATAAGTGAACTGGCTGCAGAACTGATTAGAGAACCGGGCGGAAATTTGGACCCAGGAGAGAATGTGTGTGGATAATATACGAAAGGGCAGCTGAACCTGAAGTTATGTATGGGGTGCAAGTAATGCCATGAAGAACTGAATTAACTTGCAAACAGGAACAAATTAACTTTGTACTGGGTGCCAGGTCATTCAGGAATCACAGGTAATGATAAAGCTGATGAATGCGTTAGACGCGGATCATCAACTTCATATATAGGTCCTGAACCAGCTCTGGGGGTACCAAAATCATTGGTACGAATCTAGATTAGGACATGGACTAATAAGAAGCACACA
>WOGJ01190555.1:0-15445 GCA_015342185.1 Leptinotarsa juncta | reverse complement strand
TTTTATATTAGATTAGACAATGGAAGTCCGAACTGATGAAATACACCACAAAACATTGTCAACCACCTTCAAACAAACATTAAAATTATAGGTTTGATGAATGATGACTTTTCATTTTCAGATGATCTTGCACCATTTTATTCAGAAAAAATGTGAATTCATTGAAAAAGATTGAGAAACAGCCAAACAGCCTCAATTTAACAATCAACTTTGAAAAAATAGTTTTCATAATTTTCAATGAGAAAAATATGAACAATATGAAACTGGATTTTAAAACTAAGAACAAATTATTAATCAACCAAGTTGAAAATCAAATATTTAGGGAAAATAATTTATAAAGATTCAAATTCTGAAAGTCATAAATAAAATTATAGAATCGATTATACCACTGATAGGAGCAATCAGAAGAGTACATTTTCAAGATACCCATATATAATTTCTAATTTATAATGCTCATATTCTCTCTTGAATTAGATATAGCACTGCACTAAAAGGCAAAAAATATAATTTATCCTTTGTTGAATGAAGCTATAAAGGTAATATTTAATAAACCATGAGATACTCTATCTGTGGAACTATACAAAGTGACTAATAATATGACTTTCAATCATTCAATACTCTTCAAAAAAGCTAAATTCGTACATATTGAATTATAGAAAAACAAATCGTATATCATAATACATACATCAAAGGATAGAATAATCAGATTGCAAATTGTTTGGAATGTTTCAATAAAATGCCTGAAGATCTAAAACAGTTCATATATTTTCCAAAATCGTCAAAGACATTTTTTTAGTTCAATGGTGATCATCAAATTATAATTATTTTAATGTTTATATTATCTCATTATCAAAAGTTAATGTTTATATTATCTCATTATCAAAAGTTAACTTCCTTATGCCAGCATAATTTGTCTGGAAGTTCTGTACCAAATAAATAAAAAAAAATGAAGGTTCCAACAGCAGTCCATTGCAAAGATAAACTTTAATATCAACCGTGGAATAATTGTAGTTTTGTGTTTCACTCTGCAGCTTTCACTGCTAGTAGTTATAATTCGAAACCAGACCGCACTGTTTCAATCTGTTATAGATGCCATCAGTAGTATCAGAACAGATCATAAATGCAAAATTTGAACGTATTCAGTAAGAAGCAGTAACAACAGTGATTCATAGAAAATTCATACTACAAATATCACAGATTCACAGTCAGATGCTTGTCAGGATGTGCTCACAGAAACACTTCACCCGCATCATTCAAATATCATATGAATTGATATTTTTCCAAACAGATACATAGGGAACATTTCACAATATTTTTCAAAGATAACTAAGTAAACTCTTAATGCATATCATACACTGCAAAAATATCACGTAGTATACCTCTCTTGAGTGGTATATCCCACCTTGTCTCTCTATGCAAAACAGCATATACTACCTGTTGGCAAGGATATCAATGACGGTTGATTGGGAAGCCAAGCTTTGACACTAAGTGTCAAACGAGAAATCGCTTTCATGATCTCTTTATCACTTTTACTGCAAACACACAACTAGATGATTAAAACAAAAACAAAATAACAGGAGCAGTTATTATATGATTTTAGCAACATGTTTCAATGACTATCCTGAAGTATAAAGATATATGATAGATATGTTTCTTTTTACCCAAAACTGTCAGTGTTCATTTGATGAAAACGGTATTTATTTTAAAATTGTCTGAAACTATATCTTCTTTAGAGATTATAAGTTTAAAATATACCCAGCTATCTGCATCAAGTTACATAATATAAAAAATTATTATTCATATTGCACTAACTTCCATTATTATTCAATAAAAGTGATTCACAAAAAAGTAAAATTTTATCTTTATCTTTGAATAGTGGTAAGCATTTCAAAGTGTGATTCATTTTTTTCTTCCTTTGATATGAAACTTCCCAAGAGAATAAATTTCAACACAAAGGCCCACCTAAATTTTCATTCATAATAATATAATCAAACTATCTACTTGTGCTACTCACCTTCAATGTGGGTTGCTACCTACTCGCTTTAACGATTCTTAACATACATAACACAAACATTAGAAAGCAAGTAAATTAAAAAATTAACTAATACTTACTATATGGAGCAGGTCTCTGTTGTTGATAATTGTTTCTCATAGGGCCACCCCCTCCATAACTCTGTTGGTAATTGTTACCAAAGGAATCTTGCCCTGCACTTCCGCCTCCGCCTTGATTCCATGGCCCAGGAGCACTATAACCTTTAAAGAAAACAAAGTCAATGAAGATACTACTCCAGATTTGTTTTTGATTTTATAAAAAAAAACATGTTACTGGCAAGTACATGACAACAATCAAATTGTTATTTAGGTTTCAAAAGATTATATGATTCGTAATATTTGAAAATGTAATTTCTTGTCTTGGCAATACAGTCTGCTTTCTCCAATAACTGGAATAGAAAAAGGGAAAAATTAGAAGGCATAGATTCAAATCATTACAGAGGTATACCTCAACCTTCAATCATGAATTAGTTATGTAATCAGTGATGACAAATAATGTCAAAGAAATCCACAAAATAACTGATCACCATGATTGACTATGGACATGGAATATTTAATCAAATCAAACATATAGATAGTATAAGAGACTTCAATAGTAATGATTTGAATTAAATGAATTTAGATTGAAAAATATTAGATAAATGACAAAATTTTGGAAAAATGGTTGGTTGATGTGTCCATTGAAAATAACCGGTGGCATGATAATGAAATTTTCTTGTGATACATCCTTCCAATTACGATTTTTTTTCAATTTTGAAAAAGTATTCATTTCCAATGGCTACACGATCAAAGTCCTGAAGGAATTACACTACATTAAAAAAATATTGGTGCAAACATAATCAATTATAGTACTAGTATATTGTGATATACATGTAGTTGACTTATTTGACATGCCTCATCAGATTGAAAGAATTCATGAGATTTGCTAATTTTAAGATTGTTAAAGTCAATGTTAAAATCACTACTTCATGCTCAGGTAAATAGAATACCAAGACTTGCAACTCGGACATAGACACATTTGAAACAAGTATTACAATTTTTCAAAAATCATTTGAATAAATTAGAACATAATACAACAATCCTGCTGGTATGAGTTTGTTCAATTTGGATAGATATTATTAGAATATTGAATTTCACTGCTGAAGATACGATTGATTAGAGGGAACAAAATCTGGGCTGGTGAGTTGGGAAGCAAACGAAACTCTTAATACCAAATGTTTGGCTGCTAATGTGGCAGGCATTTTCAATGGTGTATGTGAGGACGAAGCTAGTATCTCAAAATCTCAGCAATAACTGACTACAGTAGCAGATGAAAAGTTTGATACTATAATTTCCTTTCAACAAAAGTCTACTAGCCCAGATTTTTATCTTTTTGTTTGTATAAATATTATATAGTTTTAGTTCACCTTTCTATAAAAATGTAAATTGAAATTTGTAAAATGGGTTTCCCATTAATAATTAATAAAAAAATATACCTCCTCCTTGCTGTCCCCAGCCTCCACCGCTTTGATTATCCCAAGGTCCCTGTTGGCTCCACGGGCCACTGCCACTATTTCCGCCTGGGCCGCCACCGCCATATCCCATATTGCCCTGTGCATTCCAATCGCCTTGTCCGCCCCGACTGTTCCAACTGCCACCCTGGTTGAAATTACCTCCTCTACCCCCCATTTGACCACCTCCACGTCCGCCTCCTCTTGGTCCTCCAGGCCCACCACTACCACCACCACCACCAGAACGATCCATTTCTGCCTTACTCAAAGCCTTCTTGACATCAACATGCTTGCCTTTGATGTTATGATTACGTTGCACTGCAAGAAAAATGAATAATGGGTAGCAATTTTTACTATACTACGACATATAGGAATGGAATACTATGGTCGTAAGAGAAGACATCAACTTTTTTATTTGAAAAGGTAGACCCCTAGGTTACTTTTTAAAAAAATGATCGACATAAAAAAATTATTTTTTTCAAAAATTCTGTATGGACGGTCCGTTGCCGTATATACAAATTTTGGGAACGGATATCATTCAAAGGAACCAAGATATAGTTTTGAAATTTCACTTTTTTTATGTAACTATACTAATAGTTCAGTAAAAATGAATAGAATATTTTTTGTTAGCCACAATAACAATCAAAACTATTCACTACTATTTTTCGGTAATTGCTAGAATTCAGAAAAAATTCTGCTTTTGAATGTGGTCCCAATATTCACATTACCCAAGAGTAGTTTAACAATATTATTTCATTCGAAATTGCATTGAAACTACTATCTGGTCTACTCTCAGTAGTAGTATACTTTTGAAATGAGATGAAATTATAACCACTATACTATTTGGTATTTTACTATTTGGAAATTTTACATGCAAGTTTGGTTCCAATTAATCATTTCCACAATAAACCCTATAATGGGTATTAAATAAAAGAGTTTAATGGGGCGCTTAAGAGCTCATAATTTACTGGAAAAAGATTTCTTAATAATAATACACTGGCTGAAATGGATAGTTCAAGATTTACAAACTGAAAAGTATAAAATAAAATAATAGCAAAACCATATTTTAAAACAAACTGTTATGGAAAAGAAGCCAGTGTACTGGTGAAAAAAATAAATTTTGCTCAAAATAGAGACTGAATTCTAGTTAAAATAAATTATATCTTACTGAATATTGTTATCATTGATTATAATTCAATGTTGCATTTCTAATAGTTTTGCTATAGACTTTTTGTACAAGTTGCTAATGCAAATAAACAATAAGCTGACACAATTTTCAGACTATCGCAATACAATCAAATAGAATACGTTTTAATTTCATTGCATTGAATATGCGATTCAGATATTTTTTTGGTGAATTTTAATGTCACATCATAATAAAAGATAGAAGAAATACATATATAATATATAACTACACTGCATGTTCCAAATTTTGTAACAGTAATGGATGACAACTGGAAAGTTGATTATTTAATGTAAGATGATACTTTATTGCTCAAAATACTTTATTCAGTTTTTTCCCACTTTTATGCCCAGATGTAATGTGGCTTCAACAAAATAAATGGCAAGTTTAGTGAATTTAATCAATACTCATACGTTTAGTGTGACAAAAAAACTTTTATTAAAATTGTAAATCAAATCAATGATAACAATAATCAGTAAGTAGGTATCTATATTTTATTTTCACTATAATTCCATTATAGTATGCACTAAATGCTCAGGCCGATTATCAATACATGAAACACATTTTGTGGCATTTTTGTTTGAAAATGCCACCATGAACTTCAGCCTACTTATTAAGATAAATCAAGCATAAATTAAACAAATGACTTCAACAAAATTTTTAGGAGTGACAATTGAGAAATTAAATAGGGTGGGAAAACATATTCAAAACACTGTTGGTAAACTGTGTGCTTCATAATCTGTCGGTTTTGAAATCTTAGTGGTGATATACCTTGTTCATTCTATACTTTTATATGACATCATTTTGGAGTAGCATCCTTCTGCATCATGTAAAAAATGTATTCATAAGTGTCAGAATCCTAACACTACCATGCATTAAATGCATCTGCGAGCATAAGCACATCCTAATGATGAAGTCTTCACCAACCCCGTGAGTTATGCAAATTCAATTTGAACTATAAGTGTCCCATTTCAATCATAAAAATTCACTTTAAATTTGTTTTAATGAATGTGAAATGAAGTACAATATTTCTTAGTATCCCTTTGAAACGAATGTACGTTTTAGTGTTCAAAAAATATATTCTATTTTATTCCATCAATCATAAGCCAATATCACGTGAGTCAAATTGAAATTCATTAAAGGACTGAAATAAAAAATATACTCACAAACAATTTTATCAACTGAATCATAGTCTTCAAACTCAATAAAAGCGAATCCTCTCTTCCTTCCTGTTTCTTTGTCAGTAACGATAGTACAAGATAAAATATTTCCATATTTTTCAAAGTGTGCTTTCAAATCTTCTTCTTCAACGTCTTCCTTCATGCCTCCAACAAATAATTTTTTTACTGTTGCACCAGACTCAGGTCGTCCAATTTCTTGTCGGGGTACAGCCCTTTTAGGTTCCACTACTCTACCATCGACTCTATGAGGCCGTGCGGCCTGTGCATCATCTACCATATGAGCTTTCGAATAGGTTATAAATCCGAATCCTCTGGATCGTTTGGTGGTAGGATCTTTCATCACTACTACATCGACTATTTCGCCCCATTGTTCAAAATGTTTTTTCAGAGAGTCATCAGTGGTACGGAAATCTAAGCCGCCAATGAAAAGTTTACGGAATTGCTCAGGTTCCAATTTATCACCCTAAAAATATATATTATCCAAAGTCAAATTAAAGCAGCCATTTTTAAGATATTTTTTCAATTATTAGTCAATTACTGGTAAACCTAAGAGGAAAGAATAACATTTGGTGTCAGAAGTGGGATGATTTACAACAATACATTAATGTAGCACAGAATTCAAATTAAAAAAAAAAATTTTTTAAATATAATCAGCATGACTATTGAGTATCAGTGCTCTATTAATCATGAAACTTAATATCAAAATCAAGATGATTTTTTCATTTCCTATTTTGATATTCACTTGGAGAAGTACTCCCATTGGTGAGAAATGCCGAGTTAAAGCTACATCCTACAAATCAGAAATATTTCCTTGGTCATATAATTTCAGAAGCTCTAATAAAAACTAACTTACTCAAGATCTAGTTTGTAAAGAAGTGGATCAGACCAATGGTTAAAGAATAAAAACAATACTCGTTCTGTCTTATATTTCAGAGACGTGGGACTGCATTATTATCTGCGACGTATATCAATATGGGATTTAATTGATGCTCTGTGAATCATCCCAGGAGCAAGATGGTGAAAAGAAAATTATGAGTAATTTGAGTGGAATTACCATGTTACTAGAAAGAAGCTTTAAGAAAAATAGTGAAATCCTTCAAGCACTTAGTCACAGAAACATTTTTCAGGAAACCATGTTCAAAACAGTAATGAAAATACTATTAAAGACTGGAAAACAAGGAAGTCACTATTCAAGAGAAGTTGCATTGCAATAAGCTGACCTATGGACGAAGGAATAGATGAAATTGGTAGTAAGTCTTCAAATATAATTCAATTGTCAAGGATTACTGGGCTGTGAGATTCCCTAGGTTAACGCAATGGACTACTGTATGGTAAGTAGGAGAGCCTAGATGAGACAATGGTAATGCATCAATTGGTCATATTGAGGAAACAAATCAAAGAGCTGCTAGAACAATAGTAGCTGAGCAGGGGGTAACTTAGACATGATTTTATCATGAATTCAAGAGACATTACTTATTCAACTTATTTACAATACTATGATATGGAGGAATGGTGTGAACGATTTTGAAATCAATTACTTTCCTCAGTTAAAGAAAATGAAATGTTTCTTTTGACTTTCATTGACAAAAACTGTTTTTTTGATACAATAGCAACTATATACATTTAGATAAAATAAAATTATAAATCAACAATGCATTCTTTACACTTTTCTTGACAAAATACCTATCTTCAGCATTATGAGATGACTTAAACTCCTGATAATGCTAATGTGGTTAGCGAAACATGAAACTTTTCCATAAGATAAGAAGTACTACAATATTTATCTAACACAGAGGCTTTTGAATAGTTATGTACTTGAAGAAATACATCAATTTACCTCGAAACTTAAAACCGCTCACCACCTTTACCATGAATATTCTTTTAACCTCTATACACACACATTTATGTATTAACAATATATTATGTTTTTGTTTTACTATCAATGGTAAGTGTATTCAAGAAACACTTATTGTGAACGGTTTGGTGAACATCTCACAATAAAGAGTTTCTTGAATACGTTCTGGATTTTCATCAAGTATCGGCCGATTCAATTATATTAATGATAAGCGGTGTCAGCTTAACTAGTGGCATGGTATAATAACATTACTTGGCAAATACCAGGATTTGTGATAATAATAAATTGAAAAATAAAGTAAAAGCAAAATGAGGTATGGCATGATCAGGTCGATAGGGAAGTGACGCGTCATTTTCAAGCTTCATATACAAGCGTCCATCTTCAAGCTTCATAAAAAAACACCCATCTTCAATAAAAAAATACGCACCTTATCATCCTGGTCTCTTCTCATTTTGTTTTTTTTATAATAATCGAAATAACACAAACTAAATGATCAATGAAATAATTAACTTGAACAAATTCAGACAATAGAATCGTAAAAGACGTGTATCGCTACTATAAATGGCGCTGGTTCGTGGTACTAGTCACCAGTTACGCCAGTGTTGCGAAATCATTAAAATCCCCAGAACAAAAAAATAGCCTCACATTTTAAATTTGAAATTCCTCATAAAACCCTCACATGGTAATTCTTTTCGTAAAATCCCATCTTTGCTATTTTTCAAATATAAAAATGAATTCTTTTTGATTCCTGATAATTAATGAAGCTTCATGAATGCATAAAACGTAGGTATGAAACATAAAAATTTTTAAAATGTAAAATGATATGGAAAACTAATTATTTCAAAGTAGAGATATATAAATTATCTAAAAGAACAATTCGTTTAGGCCAGAAAACAAATAATTCCTTGGCTAATACCACGAAGTGCGTTTGATTATATGCAGTGATGTTACATGCAGTACAATTGTACTGAATCTACTATAATCGAACTAAATGCAGTATGGCAGTACCTCATTCGCCATATTAGTACAATTTTGCTTTCTTTTTCTAAAAAATAAAATTTTTATTCGACATTTGACAGATAGACAATAGTCTCGAGTTATGAATTAGTATGCGGATGATGTATCGCAGTCCAGCATACGTATTTTATATCGCTGTATTTCATTCTGTCGATACTTTGTCAAACGCACGATCTCGACAACAGACCCCATGGGCCATGACCCATGAACATAATAAAATGATGTTTTGTTGACACTGTCAACAGTGTCAAGTGTCAACTTGACAGTGTTGAGTGTTGACGTTGACACTTTGACGCAATTATTTTATTGTTTTTTTTATATTAAGGAAAAACCAGTAGGAGTGGGAAAAACGCATGAAAAACGGGATAAATTTTTAACCTAAAAAGACATTACTGCAGAACCTAGATATTCCAAACCAAACCTTGTTCCGTAAACATATAAAAATTCGAAATGGATAGGTGAGGCTTCCAAATTTAATCAATTTTTATTGTGACAGTTTATATTTCAGATATTTATTGAAACCAAATACAAGTTTAAATCAATCACAGATTATTCAATCAGAAAATGTTAGCCACAGTGAAAATACTGAAAATTTAATTATCGACCCTGAGAGTGAAATTTTGAATCCAACAATTAAAAATAGGAAAAGAAATTACAAACAAAAGTATGTCAAGGTGTGGGAGTTGAAATTTGAGTGGCTTCAATCTTTAAATGAAAAAGCATATTGTAAAATTTGCAATGTCCATGTATCTGGAAGTGTTTTTCATCTAAGAAGGCACGAAATGTCATCGTCTCATAAAAGTAAATTGAAAGCTGCTAAGAACAATAAAAAAAATTGAAAAGTTAATGGTTTCTTCTCAAGGAACATCTCTCGCAAAAAATATTCAAAGAGCAGAGTTGAAGTGGTGTGCACTTTTATGTCAAAAAAACATTCCAATTCAAATTATCGATGATCTGATACCAGCTATGGCTGATATATATAGTGATTCAATGATTGCTAAATCATGTAAACTCAAAAGGTGCAAGGCTACAAAGACAATTGTCAATACTTTGGGACCATCAGAAGAGCAAAATGTGATTTCTTCAATCAAACAAGAAAATTGTTACTTCTCACTTATTGTAGATGAAACTACTGATGTCGGCACGAAAAAAGCCTTGGTTTTGATAGCTCGGCTGTGGAATGAAAGCAATTTTGAAGTTGAGGACCATTTTTTATCGTTAATTGAACTTAAAGAATGCACTGGTGCTGGTATTTATGAGAGCATACACACTTTTATGGAAAAACATTCTATACCGAAACGAAACATCATTGGGTTAGCGGCAGATAATTGTAATGTAATGATGGGGGATAAAATTGGAGTTAAGGCACAAATCAAAAGAGATTGCCCAAATATATTTATTCTAGGCTGTAGTTGCCATTCCCTCCATCTGTGCTTTTCACGCGAGTGAGAAACTACCAAATTCTGTTGAGTCATTTTTAAGAGATGTACACAATTATTTTTCCAAAAGCAGTCAGAGAGTGGAAGAACTTAACGAATTCCAAGATTTTTTTTCCACAAAAAATCATAAAATTTTATATTTCAGTACCACAAGATGGCTGTCCAGAGGAGTGAGTAGTAATAGTAATAAAAATATGAATCCACAAGTCATCAATTCTTTTCCAGATGGTAGTTGATCGTATTTTGGAGCAATGGAGTTCCCTTACACTATATTTCCAGCATAGAATCATAGATCACAAAGATTTGATAGCTAGGGCCATTTACAATACATTAAAAAATCCAATTTTCAAAATGTATTTGAGTTTCCTGTCATATGTGCTAAACTTAATATCAAAATTAAATCTGAATTTACAGAGTGAACAGCCAAAAGTCCCAGAAATGTTGGATAATTTAACAACTCTTTATAAATGCTTACTGAATTGTTTTATAAAGAAAACAGTAATTGAAGAGAAGAAACTCAATGAAATTGTACCCAATAATCCAAATAATTTTTTACCTTTAGAAGAATTGTATTTAGGTGCTAAGGTTGATGTCATCGAAAAAGATCCTAATCTAAATATTCTACCTACAGAATTGCACAATTTTAAATTAAGGTGTCTGGACTTTTTGATTGAAGTTTCAATACAAATGAGACGAAGATTCAATTTTGAATACCCCACATTCTGTGTAGACTATATTTTTGAAGGTTCTCTAACACCGGTATCTTTATTGACACAGAGCTCGAGTAAGGATTCAATATGAGGTACTGCACAGATACTGCTCGGGAACCCGACTTTCTTAAACAGCCTAATGATTACCGGAGGGATTACAGCAATATTCTCGATTGCTGCCCGGTCACTGTATAACTATTTTTCGTTAAAACTATGCAGACAAGTAGGGAAAGAAGGATCTCCGTCGTAGCCGGGTCTTCTTAAAAAAGACCTAGTAATATAATAACCATCTATGCTCAGCCATAATATTATTCCAACTGATATTAAAAATATTTTTTCAAATTATCAAAAATTAGCATCCTCTTCTGAAGTGGAAATTATCGACCAAGCATTAATCACATTATTCAATGATTTACGCCTGCAATCTGAGAGATTAGATTTACCAGACATCATTACAAAACTGACTATAACCCCTAAAGACTATCGTATACCCTATGTTTGCTTAGACCAAAAAACTGCTGCTATTTATGTCTCAGCACGATTTGGAAAAGTGCCTTTTGCTAAAAAGACTAATATTTCTGAAAGCAGAGAAATAAGACTTATCTCTTTCTATTTAAACTTAATCATGATAGTTTACCCGAAGGCAACATTCGAGAAAGCTCCTTGGACACTTAAAGCAAAGTTAGCTAAACAGATCACGAAAGACAGAGCCAAATTATACACTATGACTCAAGATGATATAGATGGGGCAAAGGATTTTGATGATTCCAATAGTGGAGTACTCAATGTAATGGCGATATTTGCAGTGTTAATATGCAGCAAGAACTACAAGGCACAGTCGACAAACAAAGATGCTGAAATAAAAATCATCCAGTCCTGGATTGAAAAAAGACTGCCTCCTTTGTTGATTAAATTAGGGTACCCACAGACCCTAAAACTTCCGAATAGTTTTGCCTATGATCTGTGGTACTTATCATTGTTCTGGTCCGATAAAATTCATTACAGAAGACTTTACTTACTTCCCTTTTTATCTATACAAGAACAAGAAAATATGAGTGACGTGTTTTCAAGCATGAGGGCTTATGTAAAAATGATACTTGCTTGGTCTGGCATGAATACGGCAAAAATTACACACAGTTTCTCCCTAGCAACAAATACACACGCTCATCTTTTAGAGGAAGTCGTAAAGGAGTCAGAGGCATTGGAAAACGCCTTCGATAAGCTACAGAAGAAATATTCTTCACATAATTCAGATTATGAGTTCAAATTTTCCTGGCTTCTTCATGGCCAAGAGGAATCCCTCGAAATTCGGCATTATCCAAACCTCGCGTTCTGTGCCATGTACTACACAAAGTCCACCAACCTCAATACCTCATGGGATAATTATACAACAAACATCCCTACAACATTACCGAAACAAACACTCCAAGAACACACGAGCATAGAGTTATCTAGCACATTTGGAACCGGAGTTCTCCCTGAAATTGTAGAGAAGAGGTTGCAATCTAAACAGAAAAAAGCAGATCCTGCAGATAAAACACTATTTGCAGGCACGACTGTTGTTAAGGGATTGGCTTAAGACATGTATCACTACCTTATACTAACTACCTTAGCTATAGATTCTAGTATAGTTTCTCTTGTTCAATCATTTAGAAAAAAAAAAATAACCATCCCCATAAATCTTAACTCTTATTATATATAATCAAGATCTTAAGATGATGTGGTGCTGCAGGTTTTTCCGGGTTTTCCTGCAGCTGAAAAAGCAAATGCGCCACTGGAATCAATGAAGTCGCCCCGGAGCGCCAATTAATTTTTGTTGATGTTTTTATTTTATTTTTATCGTTGTTTTAACAAGATAGATTAAATATTAAAATGGACGATTTATATTCTGAGACAATCGCACTTAAAGAAATCCAAAGAAAATTTACTAATAATGATAAAGAATTTTCAGAGAAAAGTACAGTTGATAAATAGCAATATATTCTTAAAAATGCATCTGATAGCTTACCATATAAAAAAATTTTTCTTATTTACTCTCTGTTCCCGCCACTTCAGCTTTCACTGAAAGAGTTTTTTCAGTAATGAATCTCAATTGACGAGAAGAGAGAAATATAGCGTCAATAAATTTGATCAAAAACGAATTGTTTATTTATTTAAATTTAAATGATGATTGTCAAACAATCTTTGAAACATTTAAAGATAACAAAAATTGTTAACGAGTGTTAAAAGCACACAAAAATATGTCTTCAAGATAAATAAAGCATAAAACTTGAAAAATACTTTTTTTTCTTCCAAATACTTTTGTTTTTCTCTTCAAACGATTGCATACGTTTTTTTTGTAAAAAAAAGTTGGCAACCCTATCAGGAGATAAGTTTTTGTCATTTTCTGATGTTGCTATTTTGGATAGCGAAACGAGTGTCGAGATTTTTTCAGTTTTTTTCAACATATAACTTGCCAGGAAAGGTAAATTAATATTGTAAACAAATTTCAATGTATATGCCTGAAAAATACATTAGATATTGAAACAAGTGTTGCCATTTTGCAAAAAAAAAACAGTTCAGTGAAAATCTCGCAGTAAAGTTTTACTTGAGTACGTCTTCATAAATTTCAATCAAGTATCGGCTAATTGCATCACGTAAAAAAGGAGTATTTAAAATTCATAAGCAATATGTTACCTACGATAAAGATGAAATTGATTTGTACTTAACTCTCGCAGCAGCAGAAACCTTGAATTAAAAATTGAGGAGACGGAACGTAATTTGATTATTGAGAATCATCAACAGAAAACATTATTATTTCTAGGAGGCAAGACAAAGCACAGAATGTTTCAAAGAGAAGTGGCCTTGAGAAATGAAAACTCCTTTAGACACGCTAAGTTAACCTTTTTGAAAAACCAAATACAATTGAATCTCGCTTCCCATTACTCGTCCTTATGAAGCCCATCATTAACTTCTTCTATTTTGCCCTATTAGATAGAGATCCATTAACAGCAGAAACAAACAAAAACTACACGACGATTGTTTTTCTGGAAATCCGCAACGAGCTCGTATTCTATCAGGCGCCGCGCAAAACAAAACGATAAAAATATAATGAACCATACCGAAGACAATCATTTATAGCTTCGGGAAATGAAACGCTGCAACTTCCAGTTCGTTTTCCGCGCAAAGTTTATTGAATTTATTCGAGAAAGAATCGAAATGTGGTTTCGAAAATGCTTCCGGAATAGTTGGAGTTTTAATGTAGAAATAATTCCTTGACAATAAATATTCATGAAGTCTATTTTGATAATAGAATCTACTGAATAAACTGCCAATATTAGAAATTTGGACTTCCAAGGTCTGAAAAAATGTCAACACCACTCAAATATCTACATTTTATAGAATGAAATTTATATATTTTCCGTGTTCTTACTTCCTGATGTTCACAAAACCTCAATTCGAATTAAAAGGAGTATATTTTTAAGAGAGATCAATTTTTGGGAAGGAAAGATTTTGGCCTTCTACTTTTCCATCTTCATACAAAAAAAATTGTAAATAATCTAAAGGAAGGAAGGAAGCAGTTAATTTCCAAATAAACTCTCCACAAAAATGCGTAGAACTTGCAAAGGAGTAACTTTCAGATACAAACTGGACGAAAAAGCCCTCTCGATAGAACTTCTTTCATATAAACATTGAAGTACCGTATTAGGAATCACAGGTTGAAAGATAAGACCTAGTTAATCCTTAGCTCGCACAAGTTTCTCAACTTCTGAGACTTGTCGTTCGTATGGAGGCGACAGCTGATTAAAAGAGAAGTACATGAAACATTGAACATTGAATTATGTTCTTGTATAAAAATGGAAAGTATTTTCTTTCTCAATTCAAGTTTTTTCATCTGTTCCCGGTATTAACAAACAAACAAACTTCCGCGCGTTATTAATTTTATTGACGAGGTTGATATAATGCTTCTATCCGAGAGCAAGTTTTGACAGGAACATAGACTCAAAAGTTTTGTCACTGTTAGGGAAGATCGGGTTCAGGATGCCACATGAGGGGATGTGGCCGTTCTGTCTCGTAAAGGTATATAGTTTATGCGGATACTTAGGCAGAGCAGCGGTATAGAGTGTGCCGGTATACATCTGGACAACGGGATAGTCGAATTAAATGATATTGTGTACATTTAGAGTAGACGGCACTCTCAAAGGCTAAAAAACCAATACATAGAAATGAACCGGCAGCGAACTAGTCCACGTGGAATGTAGACTTGGCAGTGATGAGAGGGTTAACAGTAGTTGATTCGGAAAACATTCATTGAAAATCCTTTGGGTCTCGTGAAAGTTACGCGTCGTACCGTAAATAAAAATCACTTCAATTTTTTTCTTTCATTGGATGAGAATTAACTATTTTAGAGATTGTAGATGGGATATTATTCTACTAGTAAAACCAAAAACTAAATGAAAACATTCTAACTGAACAATGATGTTCATTGTCGTACAGACATTTTTGTCGTTTTTATAAACGAAAAATAACTTAACAAAC
>WOGJ01190387.1:0-14415 GCA_015342185.1 Leptinotarsa juncta | reverse complement strand
ATATTGGTAACGTGTTAGGACAGGTACCTAAAGCAGATACCTGTCTACATTATATAAGACACATCTTTACAATTTGTGGTAGTTACTTGAAAATGGCATTATAAGCCGAAACCGGTCGTAACGTTAAATAAACATAGTAGAAACTAGACAAAAGTATTTTCTTTATTCTATATTCAACAGTTAATTGCATTATTAAAACCCATTAATACAGTTAATCGTATGATCATACAATTGTATGATTTTCACTAATGAAAATCATACAATTAAACGTATTAATGAGTTTCAAAATTTCTGGAGTTGGTATTCGGTCGAGCTGAACATTGTTCTTATGAACCTTCACTAGTATATACATGATTTAGCTTGTTGTGTGATGTTAAATAACTCATTCAGAAAATAGGGTTGATGTTTTTTCAAACTAGACTATACCTTTCTATCTATGTGTA
Organism: Leptinotarsa juncta; assembly: GCA_015342185.1. Taxonomy (NCBI): domain Eukaryota; kingdom Metazoa; phylum Arthropoda; class Insecta; order Coleoptera; family Chrysomelidae; genus Leptinotarsa; species Leptinotarsa juncta. The sequence goes on along the minus strand of WOGJ01190387.1, from coordinate 13,972 downwards.
ATATTAGTAAATTGACTTTTTTCGCGAACTTTGATCTTGTCTCGTTGAAGATCTCTATTACAAGAGATGAAAACATCATCGGTCAAACATATTTTATAGAACTGAAGACAAATTGAATATAAATTAAAAATGCTAATAAGAAAATGACAATAATTTTCTTTTTCTTTGGAGTCTTACTGGTTGAGCGTGAAAATTTTAAATTTCTGTTCTAGTTTATTTATAACTACTGCTATTTTTCAGTAATGAATTATATTTTCAAGAATATCCTCACCTTCATCATCTGTTACATTATAGCTGAGATAATTGAATTCTGATACTACAAGTCCGAACGAAAATGTCGGCATGGGAGGACTTTTCTGGAAAGTATCCCACACCCAATCTTCCATAACTTCGCTGAAATATTAGAAAAAATGTCACTTTCCTACAATTTTAAGTTTAGTTTACAAATTATATCCTACTCACTGTGGTTTCGTCGATTCCAGAGGCATGTTAGATACTGCCGTCATATTTTGATGCCTGGCGATAGAGACTGTTATGGGCACTTTGTAGACAGGCTCGTCGAAGCACGGAAAAACGCTTCTTGCCATATTCGGCCTCATGTGAGTGGACACGAACCATTTGGTTTCTTTGGTGATGGGATCGACATAGCTGCTTCTGAACAATCCCTCGGAGGTTTCGTTGAAGAGCCTTCCGGTGAAGTGAATGAAAATTTCCAAAAGTGCCCCTGGCTTCACGTTCGTTTGTAGAACGATGTTGAACAATGGCTTGTTTCTTACTTTTTCAGAAGATTCTATACCGATAGGTTTTGGAGTCGTATCTGGTTCACCGTCACCTGTTGAGTTTCTTCGACAAAAAGTAGAAAAAAACTCATTTATAGTGCATTTTTGTTCAAAGGAACAGCGATGGAAATAGAGTAATAATAATATTTATGATGAGTGATCAATTACAAGGAAACACCAATAAGGAGCATGCAAGTGAGGTTTTACAATTTACAAAACTGCAACACGTGTTTTAGTTTTGTAAATCGTTAAATCTCACAATGAAGTTTTCCTTGAATACTTTATTAAGTATTGGCCAATTCCATCAAATATCTATTGAAAACGATTTTCCTTCACCATAACAAAAATGCTGTCTCTCGATTACCAAGTTAGCATCATCAGGAGATGAGTAAACATTTTTAGAAAATCCTCTCTCCAAAATAGAAAAAACAGTTTCAATAATTATCAAAAAGTTATATGCATCAGCTGAAACTTTCATGGTTAGAAAACCATGTGAAGAAATACTTTTTTAATGAAGTTTTTAATTGTATTCTCACAATGTATGTTGCCAAAACTGTTAATAATTTGAATAAATTGCGATTCATACGGTACATATCGTTAGCTTCAAAGAACCAGAGAGTTGAGTGTCTTCAATGATACACCGAATAAATAGTTTGATACCGAGTGATAAAACTAGCAGGGGTGCTTGATAAAGATTAAAAATTAATTAATGTCGTACAATTTGCAAACATTGTCGCATGCCTGCAAAACGAGCGCAGGTATTTACATTATTTATCATAGAGGATTGAATTGTCAATTTGGTGTGTCTCTTAAAACACTATACAATCCATGTCGTTACCTCGCAGCAAAATAACATATTGTTTCCCTTGCTGGAAATAGTTCTAATGACGTTACCTGCAGCTCTTTTTTGGAAAATGTGGGGATGATCACGTTTGATAATTCCAGTAGATATTAGGTTTCGAATGAGGTACTTACTCCTTCCTCAGTTCGTCATCTGGCGGCGTCAGCTGCGTGATATTACAATGCAGCAATATCAGATCAGGATGAGCATGTAAAACTATTTCGTGAGTTTTATGCTGAACTGTAACGTTGATTTTGATTTTCCCCTCAAAGTATCCGTCAGTCGGAAATGGTTGGAGGAAGACGTGGTATCCTCCAGGCATCGTATCGTAAGGCAACTTTTCTTGGGTTATCAGACTATGGGCGGCTATCAAATCTATGCTTCGTCTCTGACGCGCATTTGTCTTTGGAAAAACACATTTCATTCAGAATACATGGAACGTTAACTGATTAGTTGAATAATATTTAAAAAATGGGTTTCTAAATGCCAGCATGTTATGAAGGACCGTGATATACTTACTGATATTATGCAACCAAAAAGAAGAAGAGCCAAAATTCTCCACATTTTTAGGATCCTGAAAAAAATTATAGTTTCACGAAAAGTATTATTCGTGTCTTTTCACAGGCAAGCCCTAAACTGTTCACAAACCACAAAAAGAAGAGATATGCAAGCAAGCGCATAAGAAAATAAATATTTCGGAAAGAAATCACGAAACATTGTATGAAATTAAAATAGTTTTTGGGGACTTGGTAGTTCATACTGAAACCTCTGGTGTAAAGTGAAACTGTTGAAAACACTTTCCCAACACTAGAACAAATATTATGAGTCATATGGATCTCCTGAGGACGCTAATTTGACTAGCGAAACGCGTAATTTTTATTCTGGTGTTAGGAAAGTGTTTTCAATAGATTTTTTGGGGAGAAATCAATTTTCTTTACCTTCCGCAATCTGGCGAAAATAACAAATTTTAACAGAAACTTCGTAGAAATTAGAAATGGACTAACACTTTTCAATCAGGTGTATGATCTTAAGCAGTCTTTGAATAAAAACATGGGTACGCTTGATTTATTTTCAATGTTTCATTGTTTCAATGTAAAGTTTCTTTACAATCATAAATATAATTTTATTCATTTTCTCTTTCGAGTTGTCCACTTTTGTATGAACTAGTAACGACAATATACGAGTGTATTTGTTTTGAATGACGTTCTAGTTGTAAAAGGTGTCACTGGTTTGATGAATTTATAAAATGCCTCATTTTAGAAATAGGATAATTTTAATATATATACATTTTTAACGTTGTCATAAATAAGTAGTTCTATCAACAATAGTTAAAACACACAAAACACAAACACAATGACAATAAGTACCTCAAAAGCTTTCTATATGTAATCAGTTAAGTTTTCGATTGATAATAAATATAAAAAAAGAATAATAAAATGAAAAAAATATTCAATGACTTTTGAAAATATTTAATGAAAGTTCAGTTGAAATATTATTGAAAAAATGTAATCATTTCCTTAAAAATAATGTTATCATCGAGTTTGTTTTAATATATGGCAATTATTTAGTAGGTCGTTTGTTCTATTGATGCCGATGTTTGTACATCATTTGTTTTTTTATATATAAATGTTTTCTATTGCAATCATAATAGAATATACTAACGAACCTGTTTGTGAATTTTTGGTATTATAAGTTTCTCATTGCAATTTTAACTTTCAGATAGTCGGTTAAAATCGTTGGTATGAAACCTAGCATTTAAGACATGTCCCAAAGAAATGAACTATACTTGTATATATGATTTAGTGACATATCCATTCATCCATTCCCAGCTACATATTCAAATTTAATTCAATTTAAAATAATTTTGAATCTTTCGGAATGTATATTCTATAAAAAACAAAACTATTGCTTCATCCAGTACATAGATGCGGTTAATAATGCTGCTTGTCGTCTCATTTAATGTACTCGAAAACCATAAAAAGGGGAATAATCACGATCATAGTTTAGTGCCTCGTTAATGAATAATTATCTAACAATCAATAGTGCAAAATAAATCGTTATCAAGTAACTGCAGTTATTGTTTCGATTACATTGGTCCGAAGCAAAACATCCCCACTTCTCTTCCACAAGTACCGATCATGGGATAATTATTAACGAATTTGTTATGAGTGTGTGAGTGTTTGTTCTCAAAAGGTGTAATTTAGCTGTATCAACAAATGATGTTGGATGATATTTGCCATTGTAAATGGACTTGTGACTGCTATAAAGTGTGAAGATGAAAACACCTCGCTTCAATTCGTTTTCTTCAGTGAGTTGTGCCAGTCTTTTGTTGACGATAGTGCTGCTAGTGAAAATTGTGTGGGGCTATCACGAAGGTGCAGAGGTAGGCAAATACCCAAAGTGCGATTCTCGGTATCCTAAATGGTTTGAATGTGCTGACGATGTCAAAATTAAGTAAAAGCAAATATAACCCAACGATAACAACATTACGAAATGAAACGTTTTGTACGGAATGGTAACTAATTGTTCGTAGAAAAGCTTTCCCTACAAATCAGTTGATTCAATCAGATTATCATGAAACTATTGAGAAAATACAACAAAAAAACAAACAATTTGTTGAATTCACATATTCAAGTTTGTCAAAAATAACTCAAAAGAGTTTGAATTATTTGGATTTACCAATGATTCACATGTTTTTGTGTACTCGCATATAATTTTGTACGTTTTCTTCAATATTCGATAATATTTTAAAGACGTTAATTGAATTAAATATAATTTTTTGAATCATTTTTGCCTGATTCTGTTTTTGGAGAATATTAGATGAGTGTTTTCTTTGTATGTATTGTTACTATATTTCAGAGGCATCAACTGGTTTCTTCAAAAATTATGAGAGATGCATGACAATACACAGTAGCGTAGCAAGAGTCTTCATCAATTAATGAATTTATATGTGACCAAGTTTTTCATATAGATCAATAATTGTGATTATTGTCTCATTATTTGCATGTAATGTGAGATTATCAGGAGGATGTGATTCGGCATATTATTTATATTGCATAGGAATATTAAAAGTCCAAATATGGAAGTTTGGTGAACAACAAGACGATTTTTCCTAGAATAGACTCACATTCTGATATTTTTACAGATTTTTTCACGTGTCAGATATATGAAACATGTCATGACATATATCCTACTTTTGGTATAGTAATAATAAATATCGATTCTCCTGAAAAATCAAGGAGCTGAACTATTCAATCAATTCAATTCAAAAATGTTTATTAAAATTTTAGTTAAATTTACATAATGTTTGTGGTAGTGTGTTTTGAGAGGGGCCCTGTTATAGGCTTATGCCTCTTCAGGGTACTGAACTATTCGATAACCATCGCTATATGAAACTAAAGTCCACAAATATAAAAATTTTGGTACAAAGATGACTGATTTGCAAATGTTTGTTTCAGAAATGTCCCGAAGAAGAATCCAGAGTTCGCAACAGTTCAAAAAAAGTAGTATGGAAGTCGAGAAGCTACAACAACGCAATCATTCTGTCCATCCCGCCTTGCCAAGACGAATCAGGAAACCTCGTGGTGAGGATCTGCAGTAACAGAACTTGGACACCCAAAACTCCGGCAGAGTGCGTGAGAACCGTCGAAGAGAATCGAAGATGCCCCGCGAATTTCGAAGAAACTTCAGAGAGTTGCATTTTCGTGTCCGAGGCCAAACAGTGGGAAGACAAATGCAACATTGGCAAAATAGCGAACGACTCATACTCCCAGCCCCTCGCCAACGAATCCGTCTGGCTGCCACTGAGAAGGTTCGTTGAATATGGGCCCTACGAGTCCGTAACGTGGGGCAGCGACTTTGGGAGACCCCTTTTCGCTCCTTCACTTTCTCCCGATTTTCAAAAAGACTTTTTCGATAAAGACTGCGTGATATTGAATCCGCAGACAGTGAAACTGGAGCCGGAGTACTGCAACGCCATCCACAAGCACATTTGCGAGTTCGATAAGCGCGAAGGGAACGATCTTTGCCCTGAGGGTTGCGTCAAAGCCAGCATAAACTCCGCGAAATGTTACTGCAAGAAAAGAAATTGTTCCAAACTAGCGGAAGTGAACTCGATCGTGGACAAAAATATTCTGTCCGACTTAGCCGGAAAAGATATTTGTTCCGTGGCAGGCGGCAAAGGTGCACCTTTAACCTTGGAAGGTTCCAAGCAGGCTCTGAGTGAGAACGTGTGGTTTTATACGGAAAATGAATTGGACTGTTCACTCTGCTCAATGTCTTACATCATACAGACCATCAACGACGGAGACGTCAACATGGATCTCAGTTTCGATGCGGCTCAGAGAAGGCTCTATCTGACAATCTACTCGCCACAGAAAGTTATCGGGCACGGTGATGAGGACACAATTTATTGTTTCACCGATGCCTCGTTCCTAGAACTGAAGAAACGTGTGGAAGTTGACAAAGTACACGAGCAGCGCAACGGTGTCGGGGACTTCAATGTGTACGAAGTATCTTTGGAAAATCACAAGGGTCAATACTGGTGTAAGGTATTCGTAAGCGAAGATGTCCTGGAATCCAACATTGTTGTTGCCTACAAAGAAGCGGCAGGGTGCGAATACTCTCTCAGGGTTGTCATAACGGAGATTTGTTTGATTTCCAAGTGCCAAGTAGAGTCGCCGATTCGGTATGAAAAATTCATTATCGACGACATTACCGAAATTTTCAAATCGAGCTACATAAGAGTTATGAAAGTTTTCTACTACAACTTCGAGGATATAGACTTTTTGCTGCACATAACTTCCGAAGGACATAACATAGAAGAAGAGTTTTACGCTTTCGACAGGAATTTGAAAAACATATCGCGGAAGACGATGCGAGTCAAGTACTTCAGGAGTAGCGATTTCTGTCTATCTGAAACAACGTATTCGAAGGACGGAAATTTAACTTGGCCGTTGACTGCCATCGGTCAGATTGCCATTCCCGAAGAAATATGTCTTCAAGAAAACGGACTGCCGATTTATCGCTTGTGCAAAGGTGATTTCTTGTACGGCGCCCAATGGGATCAAGTAATGGGGGAGTGCTTGAAAGATAAAAAACCGACCGAAGACACCCTGTACCTGCAATCGTTGCTGAGCCAAACGCTCTCCAACGACACCGTCTCAAACGTGAGCGACATCATCAGGAAAGAGCCAGACATGCCAGTCATCTCCATTTATTACATTAAGAAACTATTGGAAAATATTTATTCCTCTCAACGGAAAGGCAATTTCCTCGGTGGTAATGAAATTTTCGATACTCTAGGAGCCACGGCAAACATCACGGATGAATTACTAACCATCAAAGTGGAAAAATTGGCTCAAGCGCAGATGACTCTTAATGTCACCGACGACATTCTAGATTTGGTGGATGGTATTTTAAATGAAACTGCATCGAGTTCAGGAGAGTTGGTGATTCATAAGGAGAATCTGATTGTTCATATGTGCAACCCGATGGACAGTAACATATCAGGAGTTGTGGTTTACACCGGAATTAATGGAACGAGAGTCGAGAACATGAAAAGAAACGACACTTTCGAAGACGTAAAGTACAAAGAAGGATTCTGGATGGCTGTCTACGTACCGGAAGATATATTGGGATATTTTCAGGATATCAACATATCTATAATAACCACAATTTTCTTCAACGATCGGTTCTTCGTCAGCAACTACTCTAAAAAACCCTTGGGACCAGTAGTGAGCGTGATAATCCCTGAGTACGGATGTTACCTCCCCAGTATGTTACCGATTATGTTCAAATCTGATGCTAATTCATCCCCGGAGTGTGGATTTTGGGATTACGGCAAGAAAACCATGCGGAAAAGAGGCAACTGGTCCACTCTTGGAGGAACATACATTGAAAATGTTGATAACGACACTCGTTTTCACACATGTCAGTTTTCTCATCTCACCCATTTCGCTCTGTTGATTTTAGAACTCAACGAAACGACCAAAAAAATTGACACTCTTCTGAATGTTCTGATATATATTGGCGATTTTCTGTCAGTAAGCGGAATTTGCGGAATCTTCGTCACAGCCATCGCTTTCAAAAAATGGAGAAAGAAACAAGGAACTATCATCTTGTTAAATTTATGTCTAGCCATAATTCTGGAAGTGTTGTTAACGGAACTGGCAAGGTACACAACTATAGTTGGCGACTGCCGTTTCTTGGGCAAGTTCATTCACTACTTTATCATTTCGAAGTTTGCTTGGATGTTAGTTTACTCCTTTTTGCAGTACGTAAGGTTCGTGAATGTCTTCACAGTATTGCCTGAAAAAATAGTAACGATCTCCCTGGCTTTCGGTTGGGGCTTTGCTCTTATACCGGTTTCCCTTACAGCAATATCCAATTCCCAAAGCTACGAAATGATGGTAGGTAGCTTCTGCTACCCCTCCGGTTTGTCGTTATATTTAGGTCTCCTCATGCCAGTTAGTACCATCATTCTGATAAACACTTTCGTCTTCTTCGCGGTGATGATGCAGGTTACCACGAAAACTGTCGAATCTCATGGAAGCAAAGACAACATTCATAAACTGCAGATGCAACTGGCAACTTTATTGTTCTTCGTTCTAGGCTTACCTTGGATTTTTCTAGTTTTATCCAAATTTATTACAATATATTGGCTGGGGGCAACGCTAGTTTACATATTTTCTCTCATGTCTAACGTCGACGGTTTCATTTTATTCTTGTTTTATGTTGTGTTCAATAATGAAACAAGAAAATTCTGGATTAAATTTTTCACCGACAAAAGTTCCAACACTATTTCCTTCAGTAGTAAAATTAGTAGTTTGAGATCTCATCAATAGTCGGTCGTACCCTTTGAGTTTGTTACAAAAATAAAAACTTGAATTTTCCAACAATATACATATCATCAGTGACATTCAAAATTCAATTTAAAATTCCATACTTACCACTTTGCTTTTATAAGTCTGCAGTTTATGCAAAAACTTCACTCAACCTTGTATCATAATATTACAGTTCACAAAACCACCCTGCAATTTTCTTGTACATTTAGACAAACTCACACTGCGACTGAATCTGTAGTCAAATTGTCCTTTGTTAATGTTCATTCGAGGAACTGAAATTAGATTTAATTTATAAGAATTCTGTAAATTGCTCCAATTTGCCATTCACAACTAGGATGATCGACGTGTTCCGTATTAGTTATATGTATTATTGTGTTATAGTACAATTCCATAAAAGTAGGCACTAAATTCTCAGAAATATTATTGCATTAAAACGAAAATATTGTTGACAATTTGTTGTACAATTCCATAGAAGTTGGCACTAAATTTTCAGAAATATTATTGCATTAAAACGAAAACATTGTTGACAAGGTTGTGATTTTGTATAATTGTGTGATTTTAGTATAATTTTCGTAGGCCACTGTAAGAAACAGATCAAGGCAAAAACCTTAGTTGCGTTTCAGAATCTAGTGCCTACTAATTCGGAACTATAGTATATTAAGTTGAAATTGTGACATATTTCAAATATATTGCATTAGTTAAAAAACAACATTTTGGTTAATATATAACTTTTGGTCAATGACGTCAATGACTAAACTGTGTCTCGAGCGGCCACTTGTATTTTATTGAGGCTATAATCGGGTAAGGGATACTTGCAATGAAAAGGATTTTTTTGAAAAGTTCAACACCCTGCATTTCCGGATCTATATAAACTTTTTCCTTACTGGACAAGCCTTTCCATTTTTCCTCCGTTATTCTTTTCTTCAATAAGCTTGCTTGTTAATTCATTTAATGTACAATTTCATCATGAAAAATTCAACTCTATCATATGTGGCAGAGAAACTAGTCTTTATATCGCCCTGACATCCTTTCAGAAATCAAGTAGCAAAAATTTAGTGGGGTTTATATTATCCCCACAAATCTAAAACGAATTCAATTCACCAAGTAAACAATATCAATAATGAATTTTCAATTGCAGTTTTATAAAATGATATAGAACATTTTTACTGGGCTAGTTTGTCCACTCCCGTGTATCATGCTTCTGTTGAAGCCCATTATTCAGTTAAAAGACAACAAGATGATTAGTATTAACTATTAAATTAGCCTCTACCGGTGCCATTATTCTTAAATCTGAGTTATATTTACGTGACGAGTGACAATTGATGACGGATATAGTGAAATTACTTTGTTTTGAAACAGCATTACTATATATTATATTCTTTTTTTATTTTTTTTCACTCATTATAATTCACATCATCCTAAAGATGATTTATTCATATAAAAAGTTGCTATATAAAAGGTGAACGTTTTTTTGTCAAAGTTGCTTCTCAGCCGACAAGAAATTCTAATCTGCAACTTAGAATGGAGGAAATAAGGTATCACCCTTATAGGGTTATCTTGAAGTGCAGCTTGAGCTTTAGATAAGGATGAATAGAAACCCTGGTGTTCTCAGCGATTCACTTTTATTTTGACAGAAACCCTCGACGCGAGAAACAGAAATGATATTGACCTAACTTAGTACGCATGTTGATATATATGGTGCAACCATCGAAATCTTTCTTGGATATTTCAGGTCAGATCTTTAATTTTTGTAAAAAAAATCTTCTCATAATATCAATTGATTCCCAAATATAAACAACATTGAAGCTTCGTCAATTATGAAAGAAATTGTGACATTTATTGAATCGAGAGTTTTTGACATATGCACCTTGCTTCAGATAAACTTTCCGTATTACTCTTACAGGAATGGATTAAATTATGAATCTTCCCTGTAAGGCGAATAAGTGTTTTTATCGTCTACAATCAGAATAAAAAATTAAATTTGTAGTGGATAATTCAATCCATTCATCTATTTGAAAATTAACTGGAAGTGAATCATAATTTCAAATCGTTCACATTGTGCAAGGCAAAAATATTCAAAGATTGAGAAATTGTTTCGTAAACAAAAAATGACATTCATTCAGTATATGAGCTTATGACAACAGCCATAGCGCTTTAGAAAAATACAGCTTCCAGATAGTATGTCGTAGTAGTCGTATAGGTACATAATGAAGGAAACTGTGTGCGAAGGATAGAAGGAGATCACAATTCAAGAGCAGTTACCCGCAAGAAACTGATGTCATAACATTATCTTGAAGGACCCGACCTGTGAAGAGTACGTTGAAGTTGTGAAAAGTTCCATATGCTTCCAACACTACATTTGTGGATAAGAAAAGTATCGAAGGATGTTTTTTGAATTCATGAAATATTTCCGTTTCTTCAAAAGTTTGTGTTTTGTTTTCAGTTCTGAGTGTTATGAAATGATAATCACATTATTTGAGAAGCATTTGCATTTCCAAACATTACTTACATTACTTTTATCATCAAATTGTTGGATGCAGCCACTACGTGGTAGGAGTTCATCATGAAATATGAGAATTACAACTTCTATCTTTTCATGAACAAGTTTATTGTTTGAATTTGAGAATGTCCATATAGGACGAAACGGCAGTAAAGTTAGTTACAAATAAAAGTGGTAAAAAAAATAGACATTTTCATTTCTCTTTTCATCATGATCTCCTACCACGTAGTAACGGCTACATCCATCAATGGATTGAAGTAACAGTAGTTACAAATATACAAGTGGTATAAACTTAGGAAGTTTTAATTATCATTTTTCATACTTTCATCATCATTACATCAATGAATTCATCCTCAGTGAAAACTGCATGCAAAAATATAAATGTATTGTTTTTGTTTTAGGAAATTAAGGTTTTGGTTTTCTACTTCTCTATGTTTATACAAAAAATGTGAAAATCCACCTGAGCAAGGGAGAAACCCATTATTTAAAAAATAAACTCTGCACAAAGATATGTAGTCAAGAGTCTATTTTGAAATTAATTGCTTTTTTCTTTTCTTTGGAAGGATTCCTACATTTTTTTGTATAAAGATGAGACGTAGAAAGCCAAAACCTTTTTTTCACAAAAAAATTATCTCTCCAAAAAATATATCCCTTTCAATTCAAACAATTATATTATTTGCTTTGGATAATAACTTTCACATCATGATTATTATTTCACTGTAATTGTATAGGCAACTCACTATACTAAAAGATGTTATTTGTGTTCTCTACCACTAAAAATATTCCACAAAAAATTAAATTCATATGCCTTTTTTGTTAAGATGGGATCATGTGTATTAGATGTTAATTGCAAAATTGGTAGTGATAATAAATTCAAGACTTTAAAAATAAATGTTTCCATATTATACCATTTAAAGTTTATTTTGATCAAAAAGGATCGATTATCTTTTATAAAGATTGGCTTTTATTGGACAGATGATAGTTGAATCTATTGAAAACAGTAACCAAGTTAACATCGTCGAGAGACAGTTTTATAAAGGTTTTATTGTTCTGGTGCGGAAAAAGTGTTTTCAATAAAATGGCGGACTACTTTTTTATGAACCTCCATGAGATGGATATCAAATGAAAGGGTTCAAAGGCAAAAAATCAAAATTGCTGAAAACAAGATGGCTGCCACACTAATTTCCAAGGCAAAGATTACGGATTTGGTGATACTCGAACAAATATTGTACGGAGCGACGTGCTTCAAATAGAACCCAATAAACTTCAGATTGAATCAAATCCATCAATTAAGTTTCATAAAAACATGAACAATGAAAGCTTGCCTTAAAAATGTTTTCTTCATACCAATTTATTTTAGGTTACTTGTCAATTGACGGCAGAGACAATTTTTGAATAAAGTTATTGATCCAAAAAATTCCATATTATGTAGGTATACTGAACCAGTCACACACTGTATAAAGCACGGTGACAATTCGTTACGGTTGGCTGAATATTCATTCAGCATGGCCACAATAGTAATTAACAATAGTGGTCGGCAGCAGCAATTTAAAATTCTGAAATAATGTCGAGAATGTGAGAGAACCAAATATAACAACTAGAGATTTCAAGGGTACCCCATCTCCCATCAAACACACGATCATTATTTTTCAATGCAACATATTATGTAACATTAATATGCCGAATGTATTCCTATCGATGGATTTTTATTCGTTATTGCATACCATTTCTCGATCAGGTGGCGATTAACATTGGAAGATTAATCACTGCATCGCAGTTGAACTGATCTCCGAAAAAAAGTTGTTTTTAGTTGTGATAGAAAAACACCGGATTGTTAAGTGTTTACCACGGCTCGATAGTTTCCATTATTCAGGTACCTCGATTTCGCGATAGTACCTAGTCGCGAACGAACATTCGATTGGGTACTTTGTGCGCGATTTTTATACATTTGTTGGTGAGGAATATGTCGTTTCAGTGACAACGGGATCTGCTTAAGGGTAAGCTATCTTCAGTAGATCTCTTTGATTCTCGAGTTGAATAGCTGATGAGATATTACTTTTCGAAATAAAAACACCCGACATAGGTATCAAGTAGCGATATGGTATTCGGAGTGATTGTTTTCGACTTTTGGACCTAGTTCGTCTATTAGTAGATGAATATTTATCTTTATCATCGTCACCAAGTTCAAGCTAGGTACTGATCTTCTATTTCGTTTTTGACACCAGTTTTGACATACCGCGGTTTACCTTGTTTTCATCGAATTCTTTATTCCAGATATCATATATGTTGCAATTCCTTAAACCTATGAGAAATCAAATCTGATGAAGAAGGAAAATCGTTGAGTCCATATAATAGTGGATTCAATGTTTCGGGAAAATTTGTAAAAACATCTCGAAAGAGCAACCTCGCCTTATCAATATTTGTAAACTGTCATCAACAAGGGTCGGCTCTTTTCTCCACACAAACTGACCAATCCTTTTCAACATATATGTGAATGGACTGTACTCTATCGAAAGCAAAGGTAAAATAATAGGATTTGCAGACGATACGGATATTTTCTACAAGGCGAATGGCTGGGAGGAACTGAAAAGTATTGTTGAAACTGATCTCGGATCAATAAAAAATTGGCTTGAACATCGATTGTTGACAGTAAATTTCGATAAAACTCATTATCTACCCTTCAGTTGCAATAATTTCAGTAATCCTTCTTTTTCACAATTGAAGATTGGACAACATGTAATACTTCCCGAATCAAAAGTGAAATATCTAGGTGTGATAATTGATTCACATCTCAAGTGGAAGGCACATATTCAATATATCTGTAATAAGTTACGTTGTATACTATACAAATTCAAATATTTGTTGAAAATACTGACATACTCTGATCTCAAAATTCTATATCACGCACTCGTGGCGAGTCATCTGAGCTATGGAATCGCTTGTTGGGGTGGAACATTCCATATACACCTTCGTCCACTTGAGGTGCTCCAAAACAGGTTCCTGAAAT
>WOGJ01190353.1:0-10745 GCA_015342185.1 Leptinotarsa juncta | reverse complement strand
ATAACTGTAACTTTCTAAAAGACTCACTAGGGAAATTGTGTCCTGTCAATATAATATTTGCAGTGGTTGGTATTTCATGCAAAATATGTTCCAGTTTATCGTGTCAAGACACGATAGATTTGTTGATTGTTGAAAAATACGAGTTTAGTCATTGATGTACTCTGTTTTTATATTCGAACATTGTGTCTTTGATAATTGTATCTTTGAACAAATGTTCTTGTAATGGATCTTCATCAAGTAACGGCCGAGTCAATCAGAAAAAAAAATGTTCTTGTTGAAATAATCTTCACGAACCCCACTTGCGTTGAAAAGTTTTCAGACAATTTTTTTTAATCAAGTTTTTCTTGTGGCCAGAAGCCAGCAGTAGATAAACCCTGGTTTTATCATGTTGTTTGATTTCTAGGTATTGCTGAATAACAAAGTTTGCGTTGGAGATTTATGGATAAAATGTTAATGCCTTGTGGTATTAGTTTCGATAATATTGTATGGAACACTAATTGTGGATGAACCTAACTTGTTCAACTTTTCAATTGATCTGAAAAACATTATTGCCATGTTGTGATCATTATTGACATTTTCAATCCAATATTTCTGTTGGTTCTTTCCAAAGATTCAAAGGAAGTGTGCCATCAAAAGTGTAGAAAATACATCATCGACAGTGTTTCACGAATTCATTCTTTAAACTTTCAACATAACCCCCATATTTTTGCTATACACAGGAACAGAAAACCATTGACGTCATCATAATCATTCTAATAAATAAAAGATTCAAGGTTTCGTACTACTGAATGAAGTCATCAAGCAGCTTCATTACGCAAATATCAACCACCATTCAAGAGAAAAGGATATAATGTATGAATTATGAATATCAAAAGAACGTTTATGGCCCACCTGCGGCCTTTAGGGGATCACTTTTATCCGGAGTCCTGATTTATGTGGAAAGGCGGTTGCTAACGAGACAGTTCACCTAACCTATAACTGGAAGAGGTGATATACTGGGTGAAGTGATATACTGGAAAAGGAATGGAAATGTTCCTCGAGGAAATTGCTGCTCATAGAAAAATCGGAAGACGACTCGAATCGAGTGTGGAAAGGTTCGTGTAAGCAATAATAGGGAGGGCTTTTTACGTGGATAATTCACTGCGACCGAAGTGATGACTTATTATAACGAAAAACTAGGTACAATGCCGACTACGTCAAAGTGAAAGGGTTGCAATTTCAATAGGCCATATATATTTTCAGATATCACGAGTTTGGAGAGGCCGATTATTAATTTTTTTATTATATTGTTACACATGCCCTGAAGTATAATGAAATTTTTAACTGGAGTCATTGTTTACTTTGTATGTGGCATCTGCTAAAATAGACGTGATTTTACGAGCTCGCTGATTTTCCTTTGTGAAAAAAAATGAATCAAAGGATTTATATCAAATTTTGCGTTAACAGTTATTAAGGGTAGCGAAATGTTAACAAAGACGAATGGAGAGTCTGCTATGACTGGTACAAGTTTGCAACAAGGTATAAGTGTTTCCAAGATGGTCGTTGAAAATTAGGAACGCCCTGGACGTCCCTGATTGAAACGTAAAAAAAAAGATATGAATGATCGCCAAATTACAATCAGAGAAAAACCTCATTATTTTAGCATATCGATTGGCTCTCGCCACGAATTTTTTTCGAATGTTATGGGTATGAAACGCGTGGCGACAAACTTTGTTCGAAATTTGTTGAATTTTGAACGAAAACAGGGGCGAATGTATATATACGAAGTCAATTCGAATGGCAAGAAAATTAAACTGTTACCGAACGTCGGAAGTTTCTTCGTATGGCATGAGCGGCGTGGTTATCAATATGACGCCTTATCATTATTTTTATGTGGGTGGTTTTATACGGTATAAACTAGTGAATTTTTCAGAACCGGTACAATAGTTTCATTTAGCTGTTCGGATTGATTTCGTAGACTATAAGTTGCTCAGGAGTCACTGAATGAAGTCAACGACGATGTAGAATTATTGATACGTGTTACAACAGGTGACGAAACGTGGTTTCACTGATATGCCGTTGAAACTGAGGCGCAATCATTATAATGAAGGCTTTCTAGCTCACGAAGGCTCAACAAATGCTTTCAAACGTGAATGTGGTTCTCACTGTTTTTTTCGATTTTAATGGTTTAGTGCCACGAGGTCAAATGGTCAACTTTATCGCCGTTTGCGTCTAGCTATCCGAAAAAATTCCTGGATCAATAAAAAAACAATTCATGATAACGCACCTGCCACCATATTCGCCAGACATAACTCTGTGTGACATATATTTTCAAACCACCAACGCCGACATAAACATTTGGCGGAAGTGCCTGCTTTCATGCAGTGATTTTCATCAAGTACTTGTCTTGGTCTAACAGGCTGAAATAGCTATGTTCCGGTGTCTCTTAAACTGAAATCGAATTCTGAATGATCAGAAATATGAAACGAAGTAAAATCATTGAGATCCACTACTTTTGTTTGAATTTGTCTTAATTGATTCAAATCTAGATTGTACACAAAGAATAATTATATTATTAAGTTTTTATCAACTGAAAATTCATTAGTTCATTTGCATTATGCTTTCGACATCAATGGTTTGAGTTGTTTTAAATTCAAGATTAATTATCAATAAAAATCGAATGAGTACAATGGTTCAATTTGAATTAATATCAATTCAGCATTTTTGGATCCGTATACTGTACCGTATACTGCACAATACTTTATTATCGATTGACATCCTTTTTTATTTTACAAAACCAAATTGCTCCTGAACTTGTCATTGGAGTACACATTACCGTTTACAGAGAAATGAAAGTTTACAAATAATCCCGATTAAAAGAATGATTTGCTGGTGTAGGTGAATTGATCTATTTCAGAAGAATTATAATCTAATGTACTACATAAATCTTGAAAGGTATCTACATTTTAGATTCCTAAAACTAATAACTGAAGTTTTGGAGATGTAATGGAGACGTTTTTTAAATGAATGCTCCAGAGGGAACTTATCTTTCTGAATTTGACCTCAAAACCGTTTAGTGTTTGATTTTTTGGTGGTTTAATAGTAATCTACTACTCTCAACATTAAAAACATTTTTAATACGATCCAAAATAAGCTCTAGAATTTTGAAAGATTCGTAGTGCTCAGTTTTTAGTGAATTCAAACTTGAATTAAAAATGAATTTTGTAATTTTGCAAAAAATTACCTTCTCTTCGAAATAACTCTAAAACTATCATTTGGAGGAATTGTCAGTACATACGTATATTTTGCCTATCATTAAAACTATGAGTTACTTCATTGAAGCAGAAATGTTTGGAATTGAAACATTTTGAACTCTTTTTTTTATTAAAACTAAGCACTTGAAATCGATCAAACTGCTTTAGCATATTACAAGTATATGAACAAAATGAATTATAAAGGTGCAATAATCATCTTTAATCTGCGTGGTTACATTTTTTTGTCACTTTGTTTTATGATAGATATTTCATGAGAAATATAAACAAAGGTTTTATCGAACAGTTTTTCTCGAAAAAATACATTGTGGTTGCCAACCTACAAGCTATTACTTCGAAGTCTCACTGCATTTATGTTTTATGTATGTTCCACCGTGATGCCTATTTTGTGATGTCTATTTTGATGAAACGTATGGTTTTAGCATAACGTAAGGAAGGTCTAGTTGAGTAAGGAGTGTTAGTTTATTGTGGAGAGTATCAAAGGTTCACATTTGTATAAGCTTAGGGATAGTCTTTCCCACTTCAAATTAAACTGATTAACTAATTATCGTATTTGACATTCTGTGAAATCTGTAAACAATGCGTGACAGAATAAAGTGTGCTACTTAATTACCTACTTGGCATTATTCAATAGTATACTTACTGGAAGGGGGCCAGCCAGCCCCAGCAAAGTGGTCCCCTACATTTTCTAGAAACAAAATCAATATAAACGAATGCGGTCTCTGATTTTTTCATTTTTTTATCGTGCCGAATGAGATGTGAAGTGGAAGAGGAAAAAATACACAGTTTAGAAATATAACGTATAATACTGAAATATGACAAAATCATATGAAGAAAGCAATTTTACTATATCAATTCAAAACTAGTTGAAATTCATCCTGAATTTTCGGTGCAGTAATCTGTTTGTGCAAAAACGAGCATTACTTATGATAGAAAAAAATCAGCTGTCCGATATCTTTACAACTCTTTTCAAAGGTTCTCGTTTGGTTGTCGCCCATTCAGTCGCCTACAACGATTCCGAAGTAATTCCCCAGGAATTATTTACGCGGTCTTTTGATGTCGGGGCTCTACCACTAGATCATCGCCTCATTACAGGTAACTACCGTAATTGCTTACCTACCTACAATCTGCATACATTTCTAGCCGCGATTTGAATTATTTATCGTGATTTCAACGAACTATAGTAACAAGGGATACTTACAAATGTTTGATCATATCATGACAACATGAACAGTTTTTTCGGTTTTTGTAATATGTCAATACAAGATTGATTACTTAAAGTAGATGTCTTGAAAACGCAGTTTAAACTGCAATTTGTATACAGTGAATTTGGCACATTTTACATTCACTGCAAATTCATTGAGAACTTTTTTTACTACGCTATATTTACGTCTTTCAATCTAAACATCGTGGTTTAAATTACTGTGGATAAAAACCGAACAAGCTCAGTTAATATACATCCGTCTTTAAGGCGAAAGTTTATGAACTTGTGCTATATGCAAGGTACTTTATTTCAGGACCAATATTCATAAAGACAACTGAAAGGCATCAGGGCATTCACGAATATATTTGGTTTTTGAAGACACATGCTTCACAGAAAATGAAAACCCTCATCAAAAGACCTCTGGACAGTATAAATGCAGAAAAAGGAAATCAGAGACAGTTCAGCATGACTGTTAGGTAAAGTTGAAATTTAATGCAGGTCTTCATTAAAATATAAACTTTTTTGTAGCAGTTTCTCGGGATATGAATTTAACTCAGAATGGAAAGTTAAAATAAGTGTGCTGTCTTCAGGGATGCAAATCTTTTTGGATATTCCTGATAGGCTGTTGATGTTCAACATGATTGAAGCTATTACGAATTCCTGGGAAATACCAACTTTGGTGATAAACATATGCGAGGAAGAAACATTAATGCTACTTATAACGGGTGATCCTTGAGCAACTGGTCTATTGATATCTTGAAGTGTTTCTTCCCTTTTTAGGAATAGTCTGATTTAAAAAGTTTTCCGACAAGGAAATACCTATTTTTGAGAGACAGGTTCAAGAGGCCTACAATATTTTGATGAAAATTAATTTTATATGTTCTCGAAGTATAGCCACAGAACAATTCAAAGCATTAGAACTTGTTCTGCAATGTTCTACAATGACCTGTAATGTTTACGAACCTTTTTTAATAATGATCTGGAATGTTGAAGAATGTTCTCAAAATATTCGAGAATGTTCTAGACTGTTTCACAATTTTCTAGATGGTGAATTTGCCAGCTCCTATTGTTTGGAAAGCACACCCTCCCAGTTGAAACGAGAACATTTTTCATGGATGAGGAATAGAGAAATACCAATATATAACTTGCTTGATCGTTATAAAATGATTTCAGATGTTTCGGAATGTTTCCGAACATTCCAGATAATTCCCAAAAATGTCCCTACATTCCGGAGTATTCTGGAATGTTTTTGATCCCTCTCCGACACTCTGTAATGAACTGACCTATTTCAGAAATTTCTAGATAGCGAAATTTCCAGCCTTCATATATTCAAAACCACGCCCTTCATGTAGAAATGAGAACATGCTTCACGAATGAGGGATAGAGAGTTACCAACACTATATGACATTTCATCAGATTCCAGGATGTCCGAGGACATCCTGGAATGTTTTCGAGTATTCTCAAATGTTCTGATTCGAAGAGACTAGAATTCAAAATGGTAGAAAAAAAAGTAGTCGCCATATCAATTTTATCGAGTTACAACAGTTTGGCTTGGTGATACATAAGTGAATGTTCCAAGACTGAATATGTTCAACGATAACCAGAAAATGAGATATGAATTAATGGTAAAAAATCATTCTTGAAAACAAGCTATTATTACTAGTTACTAATAGAATTGAAATTTTATATTTATTTACCACTTTTTACACGCTTGATATTAGCTTCACTTGTATGTATGTATGTTCGTAACTCTCAAGCTCGGCGATCTGTATTTGACAGAATTTTCGACATTATTGCTTGATCTATTCGCGGGCAGATGGCGCTGTACGTAAGCTCCTTGATATAGTTCGAATTCACCTTACATGTATTTCTTCATTTGAAAAAAGTATTTGTTTATTAATACGCGCGTCTGCTGCCTCATTTGTAACCCTCCTTTGCGCGCCTGCTGCCTTGAGCTTGGTAGATGATTTTCAGGCTACCTCTCCGGAATCGAAAATTATCAATGGCCATTTTTGTAAACAATATACGGCTGATTGATCCCAAAGTTTAGATAAAATGAATACAGTTTGAAAAGACGAAAAAATACGCTTTTATAGCATACGAAACTAAAAAATGAAAAATAAATATAGTTCAAAAAACTGAAAAACATCGAACTAAAAAGTTAAAAATATGTTTTTCAAATAAGTTTAAAACAATAACGAACGAAAAGTACTAGTATTATTGTGAAAAAAGCGACTGGCGTGGGCGTTGTGCCTAATTTTTTGTATATCAAGTGTCCTTCGCTTTTTTTCTCAATAATACTAGTATTTTTCGTTCATTATTGTTTCAAGGTTATTTAAAAAATTATTTTTAACTTTTTAGTTCGATGTTCTTGGAAAGCGTATTTTTCAGTTTTTTAAACTACACTTACATTTGTAACTAACGCTACTGTAGTTTCAACCTATAAGGACATTTTCAAACTTATACATTAATGTATATATAATGTATACAAACTTATACATTAATCTATACATAATGTATACATTAATGTATAAGTTTGAAAATGTACACATTATACACTAATGTATACATTATTTACATTTTCTGAAAAAAAATAACCAGTGAATTGAATCAAAGACTGAAAAAACGATATTTGCTGGGTTCAGTGCTCTTAGCACTACTAAAGGTATGAACACAAAATCACTATACTGCAGAGTCTTTCCACTTCTTTCTCTTAAAGAATCATTTCACGAATACGACAATTCCAACCATTGTACTCGGGTGTGGTTATTTTTCCCCAAACATTATTGAACAAACAGTCATGCCTATTGATGAGGAAATTGCGAAGCGAGAAGTATCTCAAACGTATTTCCTCTAATATAAATCAATATTAAATGATGCGGAGACATCGAGGAATTTTTACTCTTAAGGATCCGCCATTAGCTGCACTCATTCATAAATCACCCAGACCATTCGAAAAACTATATCTCATCAAAATATTACATCTGATAGAATTCGTAGCCCGACCAAGGATAACAGTCGTCTCGGAAATATGATGTTCACAAATCACCGGTCCCCCATTCTATCACCAGCGAAATCTCCCCCAAGGAAACATTTCTGTAATGGATTAATTTCTTTACATCTCTCCATGTATCTATCCAAGAGAGTGGAGGAAGCAGTTTCTTAACGACTTTCCTAAATTTTTTTCTGATGTCACTAATTGACTCTAGATTTATTCCAGCGAAAGTTCAACCCTTTACAGCTAATTTGAATGGCAGGAAATTGCTGTCAAGATGAAGTGGAACAATGGTATTTTCCCGCTTCCCCTCCTTAATTTAATATGTCTTAAGACGGGAGATGCCATATAACGCAATTTTGGTTATTGAGATTTACTGGGTAACAACTAAGCGAAAAATTTTATTCTGTAATGTTCTACTGAAAAAAAGAGATGTGTCTGAAGGAAATGCAGTTAAGGTTTAATGGAATGACAATAGGTACAAAAAAATGATAATCTTTCAAAGAAAGGAAGGAAGCAATCAATTTCGAAAAACTTAACTCCATACAAAGATATGTAGATCAGGCAATCTTGAAATCAGAAACAACTGGAAGAACAGCCCCATCGAAACAGGAACTTTCATTAATCAGTGAATTTACTTCATTGATTGATGACTTGTTCATTTTGTGGAAATTCATGTTCACTGAGCTTCAAAAACTAACTATTGTCTAGAGTTTTGAAAATGGTGTAATGAGCGAAACTAGTCAACAAATATGAAACTACAGTGGAAAATAGACAAAATGTTTTTATAGTTTTTATAATGTATCCTCAGTAAACATCGAATTACACGAAAAAAAAGTACTTTCGAAACAAATACTCTTCTATGAACACTGAATTATACAAAAAAACCTTCTTCTATTCAGTTTGTATTCCAAACATTCGTTATGGAATCGAATCAGATATCGTTCACAGGATTGCTACACAATATAGCAAATTGAAGAGGTGAAATTTCATTTACATGGAACACTGTCATCCTCACTGGTGGACATCCGATGTTTCCAAATATGACACTTGTCTTATTGCCTCTTCAGCACCAAATCTGGATAACATTATGAGATGAGCATTCAATTCATTAATACGAATGAGTTTAATCTACTCATGTAACCGATGACAGTACGTAATGCCAGTCATTCGCTTATTTAAATGAGTCCCAGCCATAGATTTTTTAAATTGAAAGGAGTAAATTGTTTTGGAGAGATTAATTTTTGGGATAGATTTTGTCTTTCTACCTCTTCATTTGGGGGTAAAGATGCAATAAGGCAAGTGTGTTATGCCAAAACATCGGATTTCACCAGTGAGCATGACGATGTTCCATGTAAGTGAAATTTCACTTCTTTCATTTACTATATTGACTAGCAATCTTGTGAATGATATCTGATTCAATTCTACAACGAATTTTTGCAATACAAACTGTACAAACGAAAAGTGTTTTTCGTATAATTCAGTGTTCAAATATCAACTATGATCGACGTAATATTACTTGGAGATCTCTACCATGCATTTATTTTCTTCAAACTATTTATTTATATACCAAGTGACCTTGAAAACTGAATCATGTTATACGAACAATAATTGTTTAAAAAATGTGGTGAGAGAGAGATCTACCTTAAAATATACTTCCAATTGGAAAAAAAGCAACTGCTATGAAGGAAGAATGAAATGTAACTGAATTCATAAAAATTATATATATCATATATTGATATGTTGCAAAGAAATTATACAAAGTTCATTTCTTAAATTTTTTAAGAGACAAATATTATTTTACTGGGGTAAAATTTTAGAATTGTGATTATTATTCTGAGAATGAATATCGGTTTAAAAGGTTTCAGTCTTTCTATCGACGTAACTATCTAACTATGAAATGAATACCGTTTCCAGGAACAATCTCTCAGACTCGTTTTCTTCAATTATAATTTTGGTTAAATTGTCCATGTTGTAAACTTATTTGGAAAACTTAGTGACTCAAAGCACATCTCACAGGATGTAGTGTAGTATCACTTTTGTATGAACTAATACAATCTTCAAGTATTCTCGATGTTTGACCAATATATCCACAACAGGAAATGAACTAAATTAGTTTTATTTTTGCTTTGAAGAAGTTTCATCTTTGAGTTCTGCAAATAGTTCATAAATGGTTAAAAGGGTTCTAAAAGCTACCAAATGAACAGTATTTTTATGGTTTTCCTTTTCCAACAAATGTTACGACGTGATTATGTTTGATTTATGAACCGATGGAGATGAAGTAATAAATGTTAAGTGGAGCTTATTAGAATACATAACTGAGCACGGCATCCGAATCGGTTAAGCCATTTTTGATGTTATCAGGTACAAACAGTCAAAAATTCAAAAATTAATTGTCACTTTGCTTTAATATAGAATAGACTCTCAATGTATGGACATTAATCAGTTACATTTTATTATAAGTATTGATGTAGATTGATTATTTTATGAATATTTAATAATATTTCTATGTGAATGTAAAAGCTGTATTAGAAAAATCATTAAAGATTTGGTATTATTCACATATATTATTAACAAAGTGAGCGTTTCAATTTTATTTGCGGAACGGTACATGTGCTCTACTTCAATTAAAAAAAACACCAACATTTGGACAGTGAAAAACTGCCATTTTTAATTCATTTCTCCGTGAACACAGATCAAAAATTGTTTTTATGAAAGTTAATTGAGTGAATAACAAATGCAACTAAGTCTGAACCTGTTGATATATGATTCGTTAATGGATATAACTTTACCCAGTCCATTTCCATTATACCCACATTATGAAAAGATACCTGTTTATTATTTTGATAAAATGTAAAAATTGTGTCATTTATTTTTATTATAATTTTTTGTGAAAATATTTGATACCAACGTGTATTTTTACAACACATCAATAATAACTGCTGTTTATAATTCTCACGCGATAACTTTGCGGCTTTCCAAGTCTTTATCACAAACCGATGTTTTCAACTACTGGATTCCGCAAAACTACTAAAAACAGTTTTCCCAGGGCCAACTGACGATTTCCTTACCTAAGATAGGCAGGATGTGGGATTCTATGATTAGCTTGTGAACAATAATACCTATAATAAGGTTATAGTTATATCATATCATTCTATAATTTTAGTTGATAACAAAAATAAACTTGTTAACTTAATGTGGGAAACGAATAATCATTTTAATAATACGAGGCTCAGAAAAAAGAAATACAAAATCGTGTCAATTGTCAGTAACAATCAACGAAAATGTTTGTTTG
>WOGJ01190248.1:0-14364 GCA_015342185.1 Leptinotarsa juncta | reverse complement strand
AGTACCTACATTATCTAGGTCATCATTACTATTATTTTCTCATAACATAAACTTTTTTTCTTATGTTATTTTCAAATTTTCAGTTTTTAATTTTATTACTAAATTTTTCTCATTCTGTTTAGTTCATTTAGTGCCTCAATATTACTAAGTAATATGTAATTCGTCATTTTGTAGCTGCGGCCATCTTCAATTTGCATATTTATCATTTGGTACCCATATTGAGGTAGTTGTGAAAAAATATGTAATCCGCCATTTTGTAACTGCAGCCATATTGAATTCACAATGGTACGGAATCCATTAAATTGTATTGTCATCTAAATTAAATGTTTGTACCATAGTTTAGATCAATCTGTCAAACTTCAATTACTAAATACTAGCAGATTGACACAAAACTCATTAGATATATTGATCGTATGAATATCGTTCATATTTGTTGTATTAGGTTGTTTCAGAAGTTTTGTTCGTTTTGTTGTTATTTGTTTTTGTAGTTCTAATTCTCAATGAGTATTCATTCTAATGTATCGTGGTGTACGCTAATCGATAAAGAATTGTGTACTCTATACATTGATGCTGTAATTTTTTTTCAAAATTTTAATTTATCCCCTTCATTCAACTTATAACTATATAATGACATTAGGCAATCACAGAGTTCCTCTGCGAAATTTCCTTCCGGAGATGTCAGCCTCGAAGATGAGCTTCGAAGTGGTCTGTTCTTTTTTGTTTTTGCGCAACCAAAACGATACTTTTTTGGATCGGGTTGTCTCGTGTGATGGAAAGTGATTCACATAACTTTTTGCTACCGAACCAAACCATCACATCGAAGCCCTGTTTTGAGGAAATCGATGAAATGTATCAAAAATTCTGTAAACAGCAGCCGACAATGGACAACAGAGTAGGTCAAATTTTGCTCCACCACAACGTCCGTCCGCACTTTTCACAAATCACCATTCTAAAACTAAATGAATTGAGCGTCAACGTTGTGCCTCAACCATCATACTTCCAAGATCTCTCGCCTATCGGCTACCATATTTTCGAGCACTTTGGTAACTTTCTCACCGGTAAAATCTTCGCCAATCAGGGCCAGAAAAACGGTCTTCGTTGCCTTCATCGAATCCCGAGCATCCAATTGATCATTTGTGTTAATTTGGTGAAAAGCGAATGATTGAAATATTACGAATTGAAGTAGAGTCATAAAAACGGACAAAACTTTTGGAACAACATAATATCATCAGATCTAAACTTCTAAGACTCCTTAATTGTTTAAGATTGACCCAAACTGTCCAAACCGAAGGTGGGGACCATGGGGACCATGCAATGTGACCTGTGGATCTGGTTACCAATCGAGAATCATATTACCACAAGATTATAGTCCTGGGGATGATGATAACAATGAACAGGAACATGTTTGTTCAAAGCAAGAAATCGTGGAATGCAATGTACCATGTACAGGTAATGCATTCGAGTTATTAACCATGCAGAATATTTTTAAATTATTTCAATAAAATAACATTTTTTCAGAAATGTCAGGTAAGATATCACTTCAAACTGAAAAATTACATGCATGTGACATAAATGAGGCGGTTCAGAAAATTTCCCGGGTATTCGCGATAAGATTTCTGTGTTACGAAACAGACAGAACAGAAATACCTTACTGAATTCAGCATAACTTTTGACTGATATAAGGGAGACCATGAGAAGGTTGTAACTATTGATATGAAATACACGCTCTCAACCGTAAAATAATTATAAAAATAAGTTACTGGTTCATTTTTCTAAGAAAGCATTAAATTTCGAAATTAAAAATAATGACTCACGTGAAAAAAGTACGCTTTTACCAAATTATGGAGCACTTTTCACCATATCAAAATAATTGTTGAAGAATTTAGTTACCTTTGTTTCCCAGGGGATCAGCTTTCCCTACCTCTGTGCTGAATTCGATTAAAAGAGGTACTTCATGTGTAGCTTCCATTCAATAAATGATTTCAAAATATATCTATTCGTTTTGGAGTTAGCGATACATTTTTAGTGTCGCTTATTCTCAATTCTACTCTGCTAGACAATTGTTAATCATTCATATATGAAAAGACTTGATTGATATATAAATTCCACAATATCGTTGCGATTGTAGGTCTGATTGAATGAGGTTTCAGACGAAATTGGGTAACTTCATAGAGACCGTTTTTTAAGAGAATTCGTATCTACTTTCAGCGACAACAAGTAATAGTGAAGTAACTTGGCTTGCAATCTCTTAATTATCCATTTTTATGTAAAATGTTTGTTCAATTGTACTATTTTAGTTTCACTGATGATTCATTTTATGTTTTTTTGCTTAATATAATTGTTATTTTCAGTTTGTTTTTCTTATTTTTTATAAGTTCTTTCAGATATTTCAAATCATTTTATATAATATCAGACAATGAAAGTCCGAACTAATGAAATTCAGTTAATGTCTACCTGACTCAAAAACAAAGACAGCATTCGTGACTTGAGTAGAGAGTTACAAAAAATGAAATAAATATAATAAATTTCACCAACAGCGAACATAAGATTACATTTCCTTCATTTAAGAGTGGTGCTGTGTGATTCATTATGGCATTAATTGTTGAACTTCTGAATCCAATACTACGGCGGCTTTTACTGAAAAAACGATCATGTGAAAAATGTAAAAAAGTGGATTAGTGACAAAATGAAGGAAATAAACCTGCAATATGCTGCTGATACTAATTTTGATGTATTCCATATGGAAACGCTCCCCTTTTACCCCCATGATGGCCCCCCAGTTGTAATATTTCACAATTTTTTTCTTAGTCCGCATCTAAGACACAAGAATCACCTATATACCAAATGTTCCTAAGACGAGAAAACAGAGATGAATGAGTGTAAAATTAGTGACTTTCGTATTTAAGAATACATATTGTTTTTCAAGCAAGTGTATTGGTAGACGCGAATCGAAAGAGTGTCCCCAAAGTCTTCAGATCCTAAGTCCTTGTAATTTTTTTATTGTTGAATAAGAAAGTCTATATAGTCTGCGGAATCTAGAGGAGTTGAGAAATTCAATTGGTGTCGATATTAACAAAATTACTGCGGAAGATATTCACAATGTATAATGTATCCTTAGATTTTCTCAATATCAAAAGGCTGGTAGAATACTGTAACCATAGGATTTTTTTTTGAGTTATTTATTTTCTACCAGAGTAAAATGATTGGTTCCACTCTCCAAATAAATCAAATTAGTTATCATAACCAAATGCAATATGAATATTACTGGAGTTTTTCCCAACACCAAATCGTTTTTTTTAAAGGAACTAGGTATGAAGGTGGTTTTAAAACAAGTCATACACTACAGAGCCTTTTGGGAAGTCCAAAAGACAAAGTCGAGGATTCGGAAAAGTCTGGAATTCACGAAAGCGAATATAATGACTGCGATGCAAAATATTGTGGACAGATAAAAAGATCTATTGAAGTAAGATATAAGGAATAACTTTAAATATGGAAGACCTGAAAAATCAGCAGTCGCCTATCATATTTCACAACAAAACCATTCCATAGACTTCAGTCCATTAAGATTATTAAGACAAGTTAACAACAACAATCAACTAGATGCCTATGAGAGTGTGGAAATAAGTAAACACAATAATAAATTATGAATAACGATGAGGGACCTATACCAAAGAGCTTGTTGAAATAATGTTGTTGGGTTTACTGATAACTACAAAAGACGCATTGCAAAAATAAATTTAGATAGGCAATATTGTGAAATTGATTTTATATACCTGAAAATTGTTTTATATACAGCTCTAACAGTTAAATATATATTGTTAAATAATAGATAAGGAAATTTAGGTTGGTATACCTGTATGGGTGGTACACCTTGATGATTTATCTGTATGGGATATCTATATAGCATAAATAGGGTTAGCTTCCAGTCCAGTAATATTAATTACTACACCAAAGGTTCCAAACAGTGCATCATAAGTACAAATGCCATATATTGGAAACACTTCCAGATAAGTATCACAAGACCTGATTTTTCAATTCACAATAATCTCTGATTAGGTCACTACATAAAAATGTGTGATATAACCTCTTTGAATTCAGTTCCTGTTTCGCTATTGCAATAGTGATATCGATACTATGAAGTCTCGAGTTTATCCAGTTGTTGAATGGAAAATCAAAAACTGATGAAAAAATTGATATCAAGAAAAATTGAAGTCTCAAGTTTATCCAGTTGTTGAAGGGAAAATTAAAAACTGATGAAAAAATTGAGATTTGGAAATAGCTAACTAGGTTAACTGAAGATTTTTTCAACTCCAGACTCAAACAAAGAACAGTCAACTAGAGGAGGCGCGGACTGTAGAATATCCTGGTCAGCATGGAGTGACTGTGACTTAAATGGAGAGTCTTGTGGGCAGGGCGTGACTAGGAGATCTTATTCTATTCTGGTAAGCAATTATCCAAATATACCAAAGTACTGGGGATATTATTAATTTACTTGATATAATTTCCGTCCTCGCAGTCAACGCACATAGCACCGATGATGTCTGCCACAGTAGCAGATGAAACGTTTGGTACTTCAGGTTCCATTCGACAACGGCCTACTAGCCCGGACTTTGTTTTTTCCAATCGTTACTCCGGTCATGAACACATATGATCTTATATAGGGCATATGACTTCATTACGATGAAACTACGTTGAGGATTCGATGAAGTAGTCCAAATTAAAGATGAATCATGAAAAAGTAAAGTCTTTACGTAGGATTGACGTATGAAAATGTATAGAATATATATTTTTGTACATCTGTCAAAAAAACTTGACATATCTGCATCTCTATTGATGCGTAATTGTTTACATTTTTCACCGTGAAAAAATAATTCCCAAAATAAACATGAAATATTACTTTTTGAAGGATTTATTTTTGTCAGAGTCAATTATTGATTGATTATCCATCATAAAACAATTCCATTTATTGGATTGATAATTGATAGCAAAGTTTAAACAATTACTTTCAACATTTATCTTCTTGAAAATAACTTGAAATTGAAGCAACTACAAGCAAACAGCGGCATGACTACCGATTCTATAGTAACGACAGAACGACCACTGAATGCTGTGACATTGTAGAAGGGAAGTATTAAGTTATTTTGTATTAATTTTTTTCAGACAAGAAAAACAGTCGTTCAAAAGCGATAACTTATTGGGACAAAAAATCATGTCAAGGTGTATTGGAAGTATTTATTTTTAATATATTTCAGACGATGTATATCCACATTCACAGTTGTATTTCGTGAATAATATTCCTGCTTTCATGACACATTCGATAGAATATGCCACTCTCATGTGCCATTAAAAAACACCCATTTCACGCACTTAATATAAAAAATGACTATTGTTTCTCATATTGAATTTTGTAATTTACCATTTCTAAGAGGCAATTATAACAATGAATGGTAAAAACGATGACGTCCACATAAATAAATATTAATAGCTAATTGTTCTATGAACAAATTATTATAATACTATTTGAACCAAAGGTTGAAATGAAGATTACTATTGTTTTTGAATAATCATTGCACAATGTCTATTGAACATAATAACAAACGGCACTATTATGTTGATAATATCGTTTTTTCCGCCTATCTGAAAAAGTTTTGAACAACGTTAAATCATCAGCAAATTCTCACAGCTGAATTTCAGAATTGATAAAATTGAACGTTTTCAATGAACTTTGAAAATAACTTGAAAATTACACTGTTTGTCGACCAAATAGTTTCCCTAACTTCATTAGGTATATAGTTTTAATATACACTCTAAAATCAATTTGAGAATTTATCAAGATGGAAAGGTTTTGCCTTGAACTCATTTATGGTGTTATTGATTTTTGTTACGTTTAGGTACTTTTTCTTCAATGGAGGTGAAAAAAGATTCACCAAATTCATTTTCAAGTCACAGTTTCCTTTGTTTTATTTGAAGGAAATATTGTATTTCCGAAGGTAGTATATTTTTTTATTTTCTTGGCTAGTTTTTCCACTATATTTTGTTTCTCTTTTAATTTCTTGAAGATAACTGTACTCCTATATATTTTTATATATTTTTATGAAATGGGTATTCTCATTTATTTCAATTTCAAATTTTTAAGTAAAATCCTGAGAGGCTGCTCATGTCTTTGTGTCTGAGAATTCATCTAGTTTTCATTCCACTATAATATTTGTGAAATGAATTGCGGTAGTTGGGAAATAACCCGTAACGCACAGTTTTGAAAGTGATCAATCTGATCGATCATGGTTTTCTTGTGTGTACCATATATGCACATCAATTTCAAAACGTCATCACCTACACCCATTGTATCAAGGTAATATTCGGACTCGTTCAATTTGGATTCCAGGACATCGGCTGCGAATGCACATCTTCATCGGCAGCGGAAGGTTGTGCAATGCCACGAAAACCCAAGCCTCGGTTTTCTCCGATTCATATATACTAATGTCAGGACAGACAATTCCGCTTTCTGCTTTGTTAAGTTTGTTGAGGGTTGAAATGGACCCCAATATGTCTTAACAGAATCAAGTCGCTGGAATTGCAAAGGTTGCTTCTCAAAAGCTTAACCAGAACCAGAAAACTGTACATACCACATAAACTCTTAATGCTCTCTAGAGCACAGATCAAATCTTCTTTGGAGTATTCCTCTCATGTATAGAGCTCCGCCCCTGAGCATACCCTGAAGCTGCTGGATACATAATAGATACTTTCACGAGAGGTGTTCCAAGTGACTTGGCACATTCGATTCCACCAAGAGCGGTAGATATCAGAAATACGCGACGGACAGTGACTGCTCATAGTTTTGAGGTTACACTCATTACACCTCGAACTTCACTGTTCAAAAACTCTTCCATTTGGGTAACTGCGTTTATATGAAATGAACTTCCTGAGAACGTTTCTTCAAGTGAATCGCTACTTTCGCACAGGCACCGCTCTTAGAGCTCCTCAAGGATTCTCCTATAGTGCTTGTATTTTCTCCTTGAAAAAATCTCTAGCATCGATATCCAACTATCGTACTCATCTTTGTATCCGTTCACAACAGTACTCAACTAAACTAATTGTCAATTCCTGTAACTATAACCTATGGATATCTCACTCCTATTATGATTTTGAAAAGAAAACGGTAGCCCGTTGGGTTGACATGGGTAGTATGCTCTACTCACTCAATTGACCGCTGTGTGGACCGGTGGTTCGAACAGCAAGCCCGGATAATCGATTTTCACCTTCCATCCTTATAGCCGTTCTAGGAATCGCACGTTTAGAGGTGAGACCTCGTTAGTCCTCAGCTCGCACAAGTTTCGACTTTTGAGGGTTGTCGTTAGCGTAGCGGTGCGACAGCTGGTTAACGAAAAAACAGATTTTGAAAAATACATTCTTTTTTTAATTTACATTTCACACAATATATTTGTTAGAGATTATGGCTTTGGATAATAAACTCATTCAGTCAGTTAGTCAGTTAGAACACAATGAAATTTTTTAAAAATTGATGACAATATTTCCTATAAATATTGCATATGATCTGAATTTTTAGTTGGTCACCAAACTTATTGAGTCCAACAACCTGACGAGTGCATTTCTCATTTTGATTATTCAAAAGAAATTGGTAGTTGTCAACATTTTTTGGTGTCATTGCAACCTAGAAATAAATTTGAATTGTTATATAATTTTATTTTACCACAACCCTCCGAGAAATATTACGTATATATAATTACATCATTCACGTAAAAAAAACTTCCAGCAGTGAGATTTGACCTCCGATTATAGAGTTCTAAATAATATAATAATGTCAAATACAAATGCGAATAAGTATTTTTTGGTCTGTAAAATATTTTCAAATCCTTCTGCTTGGCTGTTATAGTTTATAGAATTAACTGAAGTAGGCTTCTGCTTTAGAGGTATCTGGCAAATGAATATGTTGTCTGTTGGCTGGTGAGGTTGAATAATTTAGTTTTAACCTTCATGTTGTGTTCAAGTATTGCAAAAATTGTTGCAAAAATTTCATAAAAAATTAATAGAAGGAAAAAGCGGAGTTATGTTACCTTCGAAAACAAATATTTGCCATCTGAAGATTCCTTAATGAATTGATTTATTTGTACACTGGTGAGCGTCGACGATTTCTGCGGTTTATAACCACCAGATTTGCGTTTAAGAGAGGCACCTAATTTGAAATATTTGCTGATGTCCACATTTTTCTTGGTTATCAAGGTACTTCAGGTACTTTCAAAATTTTTGCTAAATCTTCCAAATAAAGAAGAACGTTTTCGGAAAATGAAGTTATGTTTTTCTTCTCACTCCAACTAATAAAATTTTCTAAATTATATTCGTATTTTTATTTTTATTTTGGTGGCAGCAAATTATTCATCGCAATATTCACTTGCTCGGTAATATCTGGTGAAGTAGCACAAATTTCATGATAGTTATCGTTGGCCGCGGTGGTAGTGCGCTCGACTCACGATCGGAAGGCCGTGGGTTCGATTTCTGCCTCGATCAGATATTTTTCTCGAGAGAATGTATCTGCTTGAAGCTGGGATGATTCTGCAACCATGTCATGAATCACACGTTAAAAGGTAAGACCTCGTTAGTCCTTAGCTCGCACAAGTTTCTCATCTTCTGAGAGTTGTCGTTCGTATGAGGGCTACAGGTGATTAACGGAAAAACAGATTGTAAACAGATTTTTTTAAACAGACTCATTTTAAAAAAAAAAATCTAATCAATATAGTTCATTGTATGATTTTCACTATTAAAAGTTTTACAAAAACCGCGACACGTGTTTTGTTATACAATAGCTTCTTCAAGCATAGAAACTTGAATGAAGCTTCAAGAATAATTCAAATTTAGATGTCATTTTGAAGAAGTTAAAAGATCTATATAAGTTAAACGTCAATATAATTCCCAATGTTCAATTTCCGACTTCTAGTTGATGATTAAGTTAACAAACGTTTCAATGAATATCTTTAATATCATAGAATTTTTCTCATTATTTACCTAGGTGTTTTTTTTATTATCATTATTTACCGAGGGTGAGAAATATTAATTGTCGTTAGGGGAATGGAGTAAATAATAGCAATTTCTCAGGTTAGTAGTGAAAAAGAATACATCCATAATGGTAGAAAGAAAACAAAACATATCAGTTATCGGCTACTGAGGCAACATTTTTTTAGAAATGCAAGAACTTTTTGATATTTTATTGCAGGAGGGTTCTTTTAACGGTATTTTTGACTCTGTCCCTTTCACCTCGAGCAAAAGTCTTAGTCAACATTAAATTATTGAATGTGGAATGGGGGTCGAGAGAGATGAAATTCTCTTCGGAGTACTCCCACAAATTTTGTCTAATGGTTTTGTGAATTATATTTGTTAATTTACACTCAATCATCCATGTTCATTTAGGCAAATGGCTTGGAGAAACTTGTAGACCAAAGTAGGTTCAAGGTCACGGCTCCATGTTTGCAGGATGGTACATCCCCATATTCAGATGTTTTTGGACGAGCGATTTTCTTGGCATTGAATCAGATAAAGAGGTTTGCCTGCCAATTTTATGTCACCGTAATTTTTTTTTATAGAGTGGTATGGAAGGAGTGTTTTCAGGAGAAATTATTGTATTAAGGAGAGAACACAAACACTGCAAAAAAATCCTCAAGGCGCTCTAAGAGCGGTGCCTGTGCGAAAGTAGCGATTCAGGTTGAATTTGTATAGCTGGAGATTAAATTCATTTGGAAAAACGTTATCAGGTTGCAAGTGATGTTCTTGTCTCCAATCAGGCGCATGGCTCTTTTCTGGATGGAATCCAGCAGCTTCAGGATATGCTTAGGAGAGGAACTCCATACATGACAACAATACTCCAAAGAAGGTCTGATCTGAGCTTTATAAAGCAACAAAAGTTGCTGAGATGTTTTGAAAAAGAAGGAAAGTTTTAGAAAATTGGCCTAATTATTGTAAGATAATTAGTGGAGGTCATTACATTGGATAATTTTGTTCCTGTTATTGCTGTTTATTGTCAATTTATCTCAATAAAATAACAAAATATTATGATGGATCACTTGACAACCCATGTCACTGGAAATGGGTGATGAACGTTGCTCACAAGGACGTAAATTTCGGTGGACCGCCTCCAAGCAGAAATTAACGCATTTTGTTAAAGAAAAAATTAATATTTCGAAGTGAAATCATGAAACACTCATTGTTTCCAACGTATATACACAGTAGGTTCTCGTAAATGCCCACCGGAATACAATTACGTCCCAGGCTGAATAATATCCGACATACATTTATGCAGATAGTCTCGTAGATGTTTATCGTTCATCGAGCAGCAGGACCATTCTGAATTCAATCCAGTAGATCAGTGGAGAAAATAGCCAATCCAAAGAGCAGTGTGCTCGGTACTGGACTGACTTCAATACGGCTCGACGGCATGTATGACACCTTCTTCTGGGAGAAAGATTTGTTAAGTAACAACTCCATGTCGTGAACAAACCCTAAAAAGCGTGGTATTAGCTGGGAAAAAGTTGTTTTCCGTCAGGAATTCAACAGAACCGACTGTATGGGTATGAGATTTCATTTCAAAATATTTATTTCCTTATACGTATTTTCTCTGCTCGATACAATATTCAGATTTCTGTTAAAGCATTCCTGGAAATGTCTGATCGTATGTCTGTTTCTGAGTTTAAAATACATCTCAAGTGGTTGGAGAGCAATACTAGCGAAGTTACAAATACCAGGAAAGAGTATGTCTCTTTAAGAAAAAATCGAAAGTTTGCTGCATTTCGAATAAATATCTGTTTCTTTTTAGTTGGGCCAACTGATATCAAAAATACTTACCCTAATAGAAACGAGGTTATGTACACCACGTATAGTCCAGTCGATATTGTGAAGGTGAAGAGAACCATCCCCATCAAGGCCAAAGCATATACAGTGAGGATTGTTTCCCTTGAAATTAATGATAGTTAAAATTTATTAGACGATGCTAACAATCCATATTGATAATAAAAGGAGTTGTAGATGAAAGATTTGTCTTCGAAACAATGAGATGGTAATAAATTTTGCATCACATTACGCATTAATAGGCCCCATGCTGATTTTTCAATGTGAAAAAAATTGATTATTAGCTTCTTATCTAATAGGCTAATCGGCTTCTTAGCGAAGCCGATTAGTTCGTATGGTGAGTGATCTTTCAGGTCAGATGGTGAGAGTACGGCTCTGCCGAACTGTAAAAACCTGATTCGGACCCCAGCGGGGCAGGTATAAAGTACGTGCTCTGCTGTTTCATCGTTTTCCAAACAGAGGCAACACACACTGTCTTCAGACAGTCCGAGTCTCTGCATATGATGATTCAAATGACAGTGACATATAATAACGCCTCTTAGACATCGCAGTTCATCCCTACTATAGCCCAACAAGCTTTGAATGGTGAATAAACGCCTTGAAGTGAGACAATCCTGAAAGATTCTGCCAGAAGTTCATAAACCTTCTTGCCATCCAGGAGTTCAATGTTTGTTTGGCAAAGACTAAAACTATGCCAATGACAGGCTCAGGTCGGATGAAATTGCTTACAGCACACTCCTTCGCAAGGCAGTCAGCAGCCTCATTGCTATAAGTAAACTAAAGTAAACTCTTGAATGAATGTATTAATTTTAGACAACTCAACTCACACTTTTTATTAAGTCAAAATCAATTTCTTAACTACCTATAAACATATACAATGTGGACGAAAACAAATTAACAAATTATGAAAATGGTGGTTTTTCAACACCCTCTCTCATCGAATAATTTGTTCATTCCCATTTGGCTTGAACAGCGGTTTGGTGAATGCATCTGCTACTTGGTGTTCTGATGCTATTTTTTGAATTGAAATAGCACCATTTAAGACCAGTTCCCTTACAAAGAAATGTCTTATATGAGAATGTTTGGTACGTTTGTGACATTCCGGATTTTCGGCCAAGCGTATTGCAGCCTCGTTATCAACCATCAATACTGAATTACATTCTATATTCAAAAATTCTTCATATAGCTGTTTCAACCAAACCAATTCACGGGAAGCTTCACTTGTAGCTACTGTCTCAGCTTCTGTTGACAAAATAGCTACTGAGGTTTATCGTTGACTGAGCCAAGATATCGCACCGCCAGCATACATACAAATAACACCTGTTGTTGAACGTCCTGTTGTTTCATTTCCGCCATGGTCAGTATCACTAAAACGGCCATCCATACTGGTTGTTTTGTACGTTATACCGTAATCTGTTGTTCCTTTGAGGTATCGAAGTCTTCGTTTCACTTGGATACAATTATGATTGCTGGGATCTTCTAACAACCTGGAAACAACTCTGATTGCATAAGCAATGTCTGGTCTTGTACCTGTCATTAGATACATAAGAGCCCCAACCGCCTCTCTGTATGGAAAAGTTGTATTCAAATCCATTTCGGATTCGTTCTCTGATTGAATACAATATTTTACAATCGGTGTTGAAACGCCAAAGCGTTCTAGACAACTGTTGAAAAACCACCATTTTCATAATTTGTTAATTTTTTTTTTCGTTCACGTTGTGTAAGTTTATAGGTAGTTAAGAGATTAATTTTGACGTAATAAAACGGGTGAGTTGAGTTGTCTAAAATTAATACATTGATTCGGGAGTTTACTTCTCGTATGGCTCATTTCTGGATGGAATCCAGTGAATTCAGGATACGTTTGGAGGCAGAGCTACATACATACTCCTAAAAAGGTCTGAGCTGAGCATTGTAAACCATCAAAAGTTGATGAGGTGTGTACTGTTTTTTGGTTTGAAACAGTTTTGGGAATGGCCTTTTGCATTTCCAGCGACGTGGTCGTGCCAATACATATTTGTGTCCATTTCAATCCCCAACAATGTGTGCTAGCTACACCTTTCCAGCAATTATGCCATACGAGAGCCTAGATTCATCGAGTGAACAATAAGTTCTGATCAACTCAGGCATATCAAGCATCTTTGATAATACTTTGGATTTATATATTAATTTTCTCAGGGAATTTGTTACGTTGTCGACATGTTTATTCCATCTTAAGTGTCTGTTAACACTGACACCAATGTATTTGATTTGGTCATTTGCTCTAATTTCAAGAGTAGTTCTGTGATTGTTTAAAGATAAGTTTTCATAATTGGGCAAGTTGGAAGCATAACAGCTCAGCGGTAGGAACATAGATTTTTCAAAATTGATAGTGAGTACTTTGTGATCGAACCAATCTATCCGGAGGCTGAAATCTTGTTTATATAAATCAAGAAGAGGATTGGCCCTAGAACTGTTTCTTGTGGAACTCCGCAAAGTACAGTTCGGTACCTGTCGGGAACCGCAAGGCATTTGAGAAAATTCAAAGTGAGCTCATGCAAATGTCTTGCGGTGATCGATCCCGGCTATAAAGAGGTAACGTTTATACTGTATTTAGACCCATCATTATGATTAGTTCCCGATATCATCTTTCCGAAACTTAATATGCTTTTGCACGAAAAATACACAGAGCTCTTAGATCATAAAATCACCGACTATAAGTGCGTTCAGCCGCAACACCGCCACCTTCACACGGATTAGTTTGATGTAAATTCCTTTCGTCCGGGTCGCGTTGTATATTCGACAAAAAAAATAACGACCCCACTTTGTCGGTGTAACGATCACGGATCCCCGATTTCTCGCATCAGCAGAGTCAAGTATCTTGTCGAAGAACGACCTGACAAATTGCCCCGTCGTACATTTTCGAGTTCGCAGCGCTCCCTCCCGTCCTGTTACTGAGTCATAAGGAGCCAGGCTACAAATATATGTGCATAGATTACCATGTCCGCGAAAGCAGCGCCGTTATTCATTTGTTATCCTAAACGGCTAGATAAACTTCGACAAATTACAGTGGGTGGTAAGGAAATAAGAGTGTTTCTGCGAGATTTGAACATCGCCGTTTGCCGTGGAATTTATTTAGTTGCACTGGAATTCTGTTGCACCATCAGAATGCGACGCCGAAGGCTGGAGGGTCGCCGAGGGGAAATGGTGTCAGAAGTGGGATCAGAGGAGAGTTTGAATGTGTTTAGAACAATCCTCTAACAAAACTTGAGTTAGTTGGGAATACGAACAGCAGAGAATTCCTCTTGAACCATTAAGACACTCAACATTCTGAAGGCATCTTCATATACATACGTGAAACACATTTGGAGAAAATTCAGTATAATTCAGTATGTATTCCCCAGGATTGATCCAAAAAAAACATGTAATGAATACTCTAGAGCAGTGGTTCTCAAACTTTTTTAATGACGGAACTCTTTTGGGAAGCAAAATACTTGATGGAACCCTACAATAAAACAATTGTTTTTATAAGTGTAT
>WOGJ01190236.1:0-11354 GCA_015342185.1 Leptinotarsa juncta | reverse complement strand
GCCGTCTTGAATAGTGGTATGTAGATTCTACAAGACATTAATCTTAGCATGTCGTTAAAGTTAAGGCGGACACTCTAACCCCTCGGAACATAAATTTTGATATTTATCATACGTTTACTTGCTTTTTGACTTTTATTCTAAATGGGGTATACAGAATGGATAACATATTTTCGACCCTTAACGAAAGATAACGAAATGAATAATGAGATTGAATGTTTCAAAATATCGAATTTCTTAGCAATAAGCAGTTAATTTTAACGACTTTTCTTTTAAATGGCTTTGCTCTGTTGGCCTTAAGGTTATTTCTGAAACATGATAAGGTTCCCTTTTTATAAAATGGCCTACGTGAACTCATTTCATCCGGTGAACGCCGGATGAAATAGTTCACCTGGTGAACGCCGGATGAAATATTTGATTCGAATATTTTGGAAACACTTCCAATCATATATGTTATGACCTTTGTATATAGACTAACCCTATATACAAAGTTATTACATGCAGCCTGTATATCATCCACCAGTTGAGATCCACTGTTACTAATTATGGCCTTTTGAAGAACTCTTCTTTGATATTGCTTTCATTTCAGTCTTTGAAAACTAGATGGCGGAAGCTATACGTTTGGAAAATTCTGAATAGTAAAACGAACAAATCAATAACTGACAATTGCGTCCCGACGTGACGTGACGTATGTCGGAATGCTGCAGTTGATAAAACTGTTATCAACATAAATTTGTCGGTTATTTATGTATATGGTTGTTTTCAGCCTGCAAAAACGTTAGATACTTCTTAAATTTACAATACGATACAATAGTTTTGGAAAATGTTGGATCTAGAATATGACTATTTTCTGGAAGAAGATAAAATGTGAGTACCTAATTTATAAAACTAAAATGAAGTAGAAATATAATTGAAAGCACATAATAGAATTTCATTGATTATTGGCAATTTAATATTCTCAACATCGGTTGTACCTACCACAAATCCATTACGTCCATATTTTCCTCCAGTCATTGAGAAAAATATGGAATTTTTCCACAGTACAGTAAAAAGTGAAATTTCTCCAAAGGAAAGAAGAAAATCGATCTCTGTCAAAATCTGATTTTGCATTAACTTATTGAACATTCACGATAAACAATGTAAACTCCCCACAAGAAAATGTAGATGAACATTGAATGACTTGTTACATGAATAAAAAAAAAATAATGACCAAAACAAAGGAACGAAGAATTCGTGCATGTAGGTACTATACATTTTCGAAAATAATTTTGATTACTTTCATACCTGTATTTTTATCAATTCACAAAAAAACGTATTTTCATCTTCAACTGGAACTTTGATCACTCAATCTTTATTTCTTCACCAATTCTGTTCTGTTAATCTTTTTTGATTCTGTGGAATTCTACGGAAATGATTTATGTGAAAAATATAATAGAGGGATCAATGAAAAATTACCAATTCATCTAGTCAGCCAGTCTCAACTCAACTACACTGTAGGTCAATGAACTGACACCTGTCAGAAAACAACTACTCCCATGGCTAATACCACGAAGGGCGTTGGATTATATCCGACAGGTGTCAGTGCAGGATTCTTCACTAAAATTATTCCTAAATATGCTGTTGGCGATACAACTGCTGGAATCGATTTTCAATTATTGGAACACACTTGCCCACCGGTTTCGGACTGTTTAGCCACTTGTCAGTGCAAGGTAGTATCATCAACATAATGTCGATGATTTCACATAATTGAAAATCGAATTCCTTTCAGAGTAGCAGTCCTCGAACCAGACTGGAGCGAATGACCAACAAAATGTTTTTGTAATGCAACTGTTTGCAACCTTTGGTGTAGTAATAACACCAAACGTTAGTAAACCTCTTGAAGATGATCACTGGGTGATCGAAACACGTGTCGAGGTGATAAAAATAACGGTTTTGTGTTGGGATAAAACTATAGTGATACTTAACAACATGTTTATCATCGCCCCCATATGCCCATGAACGAGGTAACCAACCGCACATCCGAATTTGCCCAACTTCTCGTACTTATAAGGAAGAAAACTTCAATCAATGTAGAAAATGTTGTCACCATTCCTTTCAATAGCATTGATTATAAATCGCTGAACTTTTTTGTTTGGTCTCTTTTCAAAATTCAAAATTCCTGGCTTCAGTAGAGTCAAAGTAAAAAATGTAGGATAGACCAGGAATGAAAGTGAAATTTGAACACTAAGATTTCTTGAACCATATGTTTATAATAATTTTTCTGAACTATTTGATCAATATTAAGTGGCCTCATAGCACATTAAGAAAGTGACACTAATAACTCTCTGATCTACCTAGAAGGCATAGTAGCTATTCGCACTGTACCATGTTACGTAGCAGATTCAACCCAACTTCAAATAAAAACATTATATCCAGAAAAATATCTGGTGGAAGTTGGGTTCGAACCCAGGATTTTTCCATCGTGAGCCGGGAATACTACCTGGTTTCTGGTAGATCTGTTGACTTGCAATAAGACTCGTCAATTAAACAATAATAAACTCCGTCGTATTCAAGGCATACTTTACTGTAAGATTTTCAGTAAACAACTGGAACTCATGTACTCTAGAATATTTGTGCTCCTGTGGTTTACGTTGAGATCCCTCTATATTCAATAATCACGCATAGTAACAGAGATGATTTTAGGTGGCGTCAATTACATATTTGTAATGTCTCCGTTTGAGAAACTAAACCCTGCTTTGAAGAGTATCAATATTTTGAAACACATTTTTAGGTTTTCCGTTAGATCTTTGTTGATTTTCACTTCTTCTCTCATAATATTCATACTATGGATTTGACTCCTGGTCTGATTTATAGTCATCCTGGTGGTCGAGTGACTTTTATCTATTTAGGGGCTTGCGGTTTTTCTTGGAGTAAGATTCCATATGAAATATCCAAAAAAATTTTTGGTAACTTGGTTCGCTCCCAATTATAAGTTCTGTGTTAGATTTGGGTTTGTAATTTCTCGGAAGAGTGTACCCGAAAAAGTATCTTGTAGTCTCCTATCTTGGCATTGTCCTTGATAAAAAACTCACCTGGAACGCTCACTTGGAAAAAAATTTACACAACCAGACTGTCTCTATGTACTTGTCGACGGATTCGTGGTAAAACTTGGGGTTCAGGTCCCAAATAAATCCATTGGATTTATGTGATGATTGTCAGATCAATGATGACTTATGGTGCAATTGCCTGGTGGCCGAAGGCTTTACAAAAAAGACCCAGGCGAAGCTCTCTGGCTTACGGAGACAGTCTTGTCTGGCCATCAGTGGTGCCATCAGTACCACCCCGTCAGCGGCCATGGAGATCCTTCTAGATCTACCTTCTCTCCATATTTTTCTGGAGAGAGAGAGAGAGAGGCTAGATGGACTGAGTATAGACTTCTGCACATTGCCAATTGCACAAATCAATTCAATACAGAGTGCAACAGACTGTTGGTTGTAAGAATGAACTATGATGTTCTTACAGGTCACTGTCATTTAAATCATCATAAGACAGTTTGTGTCGCCTCTGTTTAGAAAATAAAGATACAGATGAAAGAGCAGAGCACATACTTTGTGCCTGCCCCGCCGGGGACCGCATCAGATTTTTATAGTTCGGCAGAGCCGTACTCTTACCAGCCGATCTGAAAGACTACTTACCATAAAAACTAATCGGCTTCGTTAAGAAGGTGGGTTTATTTGGTCGAGTATGAATAGATGAGAGCCACAATAAACCCTTGCGAGTTGCAGTGGAGGGTCGAATAGAGCCTCTCACTTTGGACCTAACCTAACCTAACCTCCTCTCCTTCAGTTTCTATTTCTTCCTTGGTGTTACTTTTCGAATCATTTATATCGACCTGAGGTTTTTTCGAAAAAGTGTGTTTAGAGTGTAGCATGTACTTGCCTTCTCCACCGTCATAATTTTTTCAAGACAGACGACACATCCCTAAAACAAGAAGTGATTATTGTCAATAGTGGTCAGCATATGATACCTTAAGCACATTAGCAGAACATAATGTCAGGTTATGGACCAAATTTATTTACCCCAAAATTGTGGAAGATTTAGAACTATTTCTCAGGATATCAATCTAACTAGAACTCATGAACTCTGAAATATTTGTCTTCTAGTCATTTTCATTGAGATTCCTCTGTAATCACACATAGTAACAGAGATGATCTCAGAAGAAAGATCGAATTCTAGCAAACTTTTATTAAAGAAGACGAGAGATTTCCAATTAGGGAGGTGTTTCGTTCTTTAACATGTCTCTACCCTATTTTTAATCGATGCCAGGCCTCTGAGGATAAATTGTTGTAGCGGTGTTACATCCACCACCATCCTTTGCATTTTCAGGATGTCAAACCCCAGATTCTTTTCAATACCAAATTCTAGATTCACAGATTAGTCCTAACCAAAAGATGCTACAATATAATTCCAAAAAATATTCTTCACCAAAGGAATAGTTGTATTGGAATTCAATGACCTTGACTACTAATCAAAGATGAGAGACATACAACTAATTAACAAGTAATTGAAGAAAATGTGGGTAGGTTAACGACCGATGTTTGCAATTTGAATTTTAAATTTGCCCTTATCACCATTAACAGGTTTGACGAGTATATGAACACTTGCAATGTGCATGGCTCAGTATTTTCTTTTTAGTGCATGAATTCGGCTGTGCTTTTAAATGTTCCGCCAGGGCTATCAATACACCAGGATGTTACCAATACAGATGTATTCCACTAGATTTCTTGGAGATATTTATGTGTACGAGGATAAAATGTAAATGTATATTTATTCAGTTTTACTTTTGCTTAAAAATCACGTTGATCAGCTTTTGCTAGGGGCTTTGAAGAGTTGAACTGAAAAGCTTTTCATCAAAAACTAACTGTTATCAAAAGTTCTACAAATTGCATTCCTGAACCTAATTATTTGTTAAATAATTCATAATACGAAAAATATTTATCGAGCATACGATTGATCAGTTTCTTCATTCATTCAAATAGATGTCCATCCTTTCGAACAATTTTTTTCAGCAATAATATCTTTGAAACTTCAAATTCTCCTTTATCTACGGATCATCCTTACGATAATATAAATGTTTGTTATACATAGTGGACAGTCTGTATTTTTATCTATATCATGACTGATATGTTTCGTTGTGTTTTGCATGAACAAGTTAGCATTATTAGGAGATACTGAATAAAAGCAATTTGTATCAATCTAGACGGATTTTCATTTCCAGAATGAATTCTAAATACTCATTAAAATGTGAATTGTATTTCATAACATGATACTTATTGAATATGTTATTGACAACTTGTTAATGCAGCAGCAATTATCATGTAAAAGAATAAACAAAATGCTGTTTGAAATTGGACCTTTGTTCCTCTCCGTAAATTTCTTTTCCTAGATTTTTGAAGGCGTCAAAAATCCAGTCGTTGTGTGCCGATCAGAACAAATTCAAGTATTTCTTATTTGTCCTATGAGCGTTCTCCTCATTGAGGGACATCGTACTTCTCTGTTCTTCATAACAAATTATGTCTCCTTCAAAACTGGATATTACAGTCCACTCTGTTTGACCAACGTATATCAGTCAAACTTATTTGTTTTCATTATCTTGTATTCTCGATTGCTCATGATCCCTGTTAAGATGCACGAGCAGTTTTGAAAGCAATTTTTTTGTTTACTGTTTAAAAAATTTTGACCAACATTGTTCATAAGGAAGAACCATAAATTAAGAGGCAGTAATTTCAACATTGATGTTGATAATAATCGAATAACTTTTAAATTATTATTGTTGATTAAAACTAACTTCAGTAGATTTG
Source organism: Leptinotarsa juncta (assembly GCA_015342185.1). Classification (NCBI taxonomy): domain Eukaryota; kingdom Metazoa; phylum Arthropoda; class Insecta; order Coleoptera; family Chrysomelidae; genus Leptinotarsa; species Leptinotarsa juncta. The sequence goes on along the minus strand of WOGJ01190236.1, from coordinate 5,517 downwards.
TATTTCAAAGTCAAATATTAGAAGTGGAAAAATTCTGTTGGATATGCTCGGATAGATTAATTCAAATGTATACTATAGATATCCAGTGGCGAAGATTTTTAATACAATGTTTTTTTAAACTTGAAAGTCTTCCCCCTGCGGGATAATTCCGCTGAAAAGTTGCAAAAATAGCTACTGTTATAGGTTACTAGGGTGTAATAACAATAAGCCTTATGTTTCCTTATCTATAAAGCTCATGTAGTCTCAATAACAGGTTCTAGCAGGTCTACCAATCTAGCACCTGATCCTGTTAAGTATTTACTGAAGGTACCGAGTACTTTTAAATAATTTAGTATCTTCAGATGCGGCCAATGCATGAATATTTATAAACATATATATAAAGGTTCGTTTACAACAATCGGTGAACATCTACAAAGGTATATCTGAATAGCTATCAAACTTGGAAATGACAGTCAATTTATGAATTTTGCTGTTTCATTATTGACTTCTCAAGACTGTTTGGTACATTTTACACTAGCTCAAGAAGAGTCGTATGTTATCTATGCTATTCGTCCATGGACTTCAAAACATAATAAAAATGTCAGCTGAAACTGTTTTGTAACTCAATCCTGCACCAAAGAAACTTGTTCTGTAAGGTCTCTAATTTGTTATTGAGAAGGTTTTTTTTCTCCTCTTCAAAACCTTCTTAAAACCTTTACTGATAAAAGTGGTAGTCTCACAATCTCCAACCCCTTTTCTATCGTACATCAACGATGTACGACAGTAACTATGACAGAAAATCATATTTTAGAAAAAATCGGAAACCAAGTCGAATGTTTTCTGTGAAAAAACATGGTTAGTATAGCATAAACTTTCTCAGGAACTCGATACTCTATTTGAAATTAAGAAGCTATTCACACCTGTCTGATAAAGCATATCAGGGCACATGTCAATAAGAATTCCAGGGCACATAGATTCGCAGGCTTCTATGATTGATTTATCAATGTCAAACTAGACATCAATGTCTTGACACAATCACATGACTAATATAGAATAAAATGTCTTAGGAACTCGATAGTCTATTCGAAGTTGAGAAGTTATTCACTCCTCTGCAACTTTTGATTCAAGCTCCAATAGAACTCGTTTCGGAATTATGCATACAGTGAAGATGCTTATTTGCCTGATTGAAGCAGACCAAATATCACAATTTTTTGTTCAGAACAACCAAGTAGTTAGATTACTTTTGTTGCCGGTAGATACTGGGAAGTGTTTAACTGACTTGCTTACATACTGTGTTTTATTGTATGTAAGAACTACGCTGAAAGCTACAGTTTCCGAAAGCTTCTAGGTCCTTCCAGTCCACCTTGAAGTACACTTTTCAAAAACTCTTCAAGAGGAAAGTGTTCACGTGGAATGAATTTTCCGAAATGATTTTTTTCTGAATGAATGCTTTAACATTATTGCTCGTATATCCCCAAAACAAATATTGAACAATATAATGTTCTCTAATAATTTTAGGTAAGTGAAATACACTTACTCAAATAACCTTTATTTTGTGTTTATAGTCTGATATTGCAGGGAAGGCTTGGCTGATAATCAAGATTTCCAAATTTCCATATCCTATTTTGGAAGATTTGAAATCCCGAAGTTAATCAATTTCAATTGATGTGGATAAAAATGGATTCAATCTCAGTCAAAGAGTCACTCATAGAGTTGTAAGTAAGACAGAAAAATAGTGATATAATAATTATAATTGAATGAATGAAATGATGGATAGTAATTATTTATAACATTAATAAATGTTGACATTCGAGGAACGCATAGATATTCATAGATACAGATATCTTAATGTAACTAATTCTTTCTTCTCTGAATCTTATTTCTGGATGAACAAAATTTTTCATAAAAGTCAGAAGAAATTTTTCGTCTGTTCTTCTTTTCAGGAGAACAGGCAGGAGAAAATCACAATTTTTTTGTGATCATTATGAAATAAAATGAAAATTCTCATTTTGTCAACAAATATTTTTCATCGTCTAAGAATATATAGCTTATAAATGATTGCAAAATCCATAATTATATTGAACGAATATATTCATCTCCAACCAGAAGGTTCACTAACCTTTTGAATAAATTGTTGTAGGTTAGGCCAAAGGTTGATAGATATATAAAATAAAAATAAAATTCAAGAATTCTGTAAATAGATTACGAATTTGGGAAAACTGATTTGAAATGGTGGTCGAATGGGTTTTTCTCTCAGAAAAATTATTGGAAAGAAAATTGCATTAAATTGAAAGGGGTTTTGGCTTTCTACTTCTCCAACTTTATACAAAATAAATGTGGGAATCTTCTGAAGGAAACAAGAAAGGAATCCATTTCAAAATTGAACTTGAAGAGTGCGCAAATGAACAGAATTTTGCAGACTTTTTAACCTGTCTTACAAGGAAGGGGTTTCTCCTTCTCATTGGAAGATTGCTCGCGTTCAACTTCAACCCTTTTTTTCATTGTATATCAACGACGTATTGAAAAAAACGAAGAATCCATTCCAATATGTCTTGGCATAATCATGTCGCTGGATTTGCAAAGGCTGATTCTCGAAACCTTGGAACAAGGTTCCAGACCAGAAAATTGTACACATCTCAGCAACTTTTGATGCTTCATAAAGATCAGAACAGACCTTCTTTGTAGTATTGTTCTCATATATAGAGCTCCATTTCTAAGCATACCCTGAAGCTGCTAGATTTCATCCAGAAAAGAGTCGTCTGCCTGATTGGAGACAAACATCACTTACAACCTTGATAGTCTGGAACATCGAAGAAAGGTTTGAGCTTTGTCTCCATTCCATAGATAGTTTCACGGAAAGTGATCTAGTGACTTGGCACATCTGATTCCACCAAGCGCTGTACATATCAAAAATACGCGACAAACTGTGGCTGCTCATCGTTTTGAGAATCAACTCAGTCCATCTCGAACTTCACTGTTTTAGAATTCCTTCACGTGGAAAACTATCTTTATTTGGAATCAACTTCCTGACAATATTTTTCCAAATGGATTTAATCTCCAGCGATACAATGTGAATCGCTACTTTCGCACAGGCACCGCTCTTGAGGCGCCTTGAGAATGTTCCTGTAGTGCTTGTGTTTTGCCCTTTAAAAAATAATCTCTTTACGAAGATGTGTTGAGCATATGTGGAAAAAGCCCTCTCGAAACAACTACTTTCAGTATTCATGAAATGTTCATATTAATGTTTCGATGTTTATATGAAAGTAGTGGTCTCGAAATAGTTTTTTTTTAGTTCATGTCTGAAAGTTACTTCTTTGCATGATCTACACATCATTGTGGGGATTTTATTTTAAATTGCTTTAGAAGATTCCCACATTTCTTATGAAGATGGAGAAATAGAAAGCCAAAATCTTTATCGTCTAATTACTTTGAAAGAAAAATATGTTGAGTATGGATGTACGGAACAATAGAACTGTTTCTCTATGAGAGTCATTGGGATGGGAAAGTACATTTGATAAAGTGAAGCATATTTTCCATCAGATACCTACCTATTCATTTTATTCATTCTAGTGAAGAGCATATATAAAACAAAGTGAATATTATTATTATATATTTTCTCGAGCGAGGCAAAAATAGATATGTACGAGTACTATACTATAGGTTCAGTCTCTTAGTGTTATATTCAATTGAAAATATTGAATGTTACATAAGGAGTAAAACACCCTGAACAACATAAGAATTCTGAAACTATTACATTTTTACAGTGAATCAAGCTGTCAATCGGTTTCGATCCCAGAAGAGACATCCTTTGGGAAAAGTCTCAAAACTTCCACTCCTGAATTAGAAGTTATTCAGTTCGATTTGTGCCCAACAGAAAGATATTTGAAGGAAAACTCAATGTAAGTTTATGAATTTCTAATTCGCTTAGATTCGCTAGAAATGTGGAAAATCAATAGCTTTTAGCACCAAGCACTACGTTCTATGAGTAGGATTAGATCAGTTAGATCTAGATGCTAGAGCATCGTGACTTGAACGAACCCAATGAAGAAGAACTCAGAAGTTTTACGGGATGAAGGTATGGCGATATTAAACATTTCTATATATGGAGACTAGGACCTGGCTGAGAGGAATGTTGCGTATCCGGAGCTGCACTGTTTCTCACAATAACACCTTAGTTGTAGTTGCATAATTTGTAGTAAGTAATGACTAGTGATGAAGATGATAAGTTAGAGAGTTTTTTATTCCACTTCTAGAGGATTTATAATTATTATATATTCATGCGGTAAATGAACACGGTTTCTCATGAATGTTATTCCAAAAATATTCCAAAAACCTACCAAAAAAATTGGAAAATATTATTGTATCAATGCATTCGAGTACATAGGACATAGATTTCTTCAATATTCCACATCAGAAAAAACTATACCCGGATTCAGCTCTAATGATATTTCAAGAGTTTTTTGTGGGAATACGGGAATACAAAGAAGTGTTATTAAACAGTTTTTCAATTTTTGGGTTATTACAAAGAGGAGATTTAAAAAAAAACATTTTTGTTCAGTCCAACCCAAAGAGATGATACTAATACATTAATCATAAAGATGACGTATTTCCGTGGTGATGGCGACTCTCCTCACAAAGACGAAAACAGCACAAATTTATTTTGAATTATTTCCGGAAAGACAACAGCCAGAGAACATTATTTGGTATTTTGGACCAAGAATGAAGTATGGAAGTAGAATGGAACAAAATACTATAAGTAACTTATTAACCGAGGTAAAATGATTGTAGTTTCCATATTTGAAGAAGTATAATTATTTTTGGTACTTTTTTAGATAAATGCAGATACTTCCAAACTCATAATAATAATAATAATAAACGTTTTTATTACTACAAACACAAAAAAAATTGCAATATTGAGTTCTAACTACATATAATCGCTCACAGAGGAAAAAAATGAAAGAAGATAGAAAAGCGGAATAGTGAAACGTTCATCATGTTATTGATTTTGAAAAAGAAATAATTTCAATTTGATTTTAAACTGAGAGGGTGGCAGTTTTTTCAAAAGTTCTGGAATATCATTGAATACTTCAGCTATCTGGTAAATAAAGGAGCGTTTGAATAGCTGGGTTTTGAAAATGGAAGGTGTTAAACAGTCTTTGAACCTGATGTTAATATTATGAACAATGGTTCGAAACGGCACTTTCCTATGCAGATAAGAAGGGATTTCATATAAGAGAATCTTGTGATAGAGGCAGGCAGCATGTAGTTTTCTCCTATTCTCCATATTTAGCCATCCTACTTCCTTGAGCTTGTGTGATATTCTGTTTCTCCTTCTTATTCCTTATAAAGGTCTCAAACAAATATTCTGAACTTTCTGAATTTTTTGTTTATAGTGACTTGTCAGGTTCGGCCCATAAAGAGTATCTGCAAAATTCAATTGTGCTAGTATTAAGCTCTCAGACATTTTTTTCAATTCAATTGATTGGCAGTGCCTATTACTATACAGTACGATGCAAATGTATGGAATAAATTCGATAT
>WOGJ01190019.1:0-10903 GCA_015342185.1 Leptinotarsa juncta | reverse complement strand
TCTCCCAAAAGATAAATATCTCCGAACCGGATATAATAATGTCAGGGCATCCAATTCCGCTTCCTGCTTCGATAACTTTGTTGGAGGGTTGAAATGGACACCAATATGTCTTTGCACAATCATGTCGCTGGAATTGCAAAGGCTGCTTCTCAAAAGCTTGGGACACTGTTCCAAGCCAGAAAACTATACACATCATATATACTTTTGATGTTTCATAAAACTCTGATCAGACCTTCCCTGGAGTATGGTAAGTATGTATGGAGCTCCGTCTTTAAGCATACCCTGAAGCTGCTGGATTCCACCAAGAAAAAAGCCATCCACCTGATTGGAGACTCGAACATCACTTGCAAACTTGATAGTCTGGAACATCGAAGAGAAATTGGAAATTTGTCTCTCTTTCATAGATACTTTCACGGGTGGTGTAGTTTGTGTATTTTTACGGTATCGATGTAAGGACTATCCCGACTACTAAGATGAAGTTTTATAGACGTCATCCCAGGTTTCGCCTCTGAAATTCAGCGCTGTCATCTGCATAACAAATAATGTTCCCACGAAAACCACTGATTTATAATATACTGTTGATGTATATCAGGAACAGAATTGGGCCCAAAACTGTACCCCGAGGTATTCCAACACATATATTTGCTGAACTGCTAAGTTCTACCCCTATCTTAACCTTTTGTATTATAAGTGACAAATAGCTTCGCATCAATTCCAAACTGTGGCCTCGTATATTTCGTATCCAAAATGTTTCCTCAACAAGACATCATGTGATACGGTGTCAAACATTTCGATGATTCATCCATTATTTCTATTGTGTGTTCCACAAAATCTAAAACATTATTATAGTATACAAATAACACATTCACAAGATCACTATTTCCTATCATTTATTGGAAATTCATGAAACAAGTTCAAAACTGACGTATGTTTTGTATGTAGACAGGCAAATGCAATATACCGTTGCCAGTGGAATGAATATATTTTGCTCAAAATCACCAACTCGAAGAAAATTCATCACATTTAATTTCTAAACTGTGCGACTGAAAAAGGAACTAAGTAGGTTCTGTAACTACTATTGTATAAAATACATTGTAGATTAGTTTAATGTACAAGTTCACCTGAAGAAACTACTGTGTAGCGAAACGCTCCTTCAGTTAAGATGATATTGTGAAAATTGTTCCTCTATCACGGATAGTGTTATTAATTTTCAACCAAATAATGGGTCAGTATAATAATAATGATAAATAATATTCTATAATATTTTGTTGTCAAAATTGAACCAACATTTCCTTTGAAATATCCAAATACATCATATCTACATTCTACAATACCAATACAATTAGTTATGGTAGATAACGACGCAACTGACTTATGACTTCAACAACCTTTTAAATTTCTAGTAGGTGAGGATTCTTCAGAATATAAATTTTTGTTAGAAGAAGCTAGTGAACATGTATCTTTGTAATAATCATAACAAGGGTTTTATTGGCATCTGAGCAAAAAAAGCGAGACATGCAAGTTTTCCATTCTAGTCAGGAATGAAAACAATTGCACAATGTGACACACTGAACGGTGTCAGTCAATATCCACCTTGTGTGCACAAAACAAGTGAGCTGAAGACACCGCTTTAGTAATTCATTTTAGCACGGGTGATTATTTCGAAAAATCACTCATGTAGTGAATGAAAATTAATAATAATATTTCGGCATATCGCAGTAGTATGTTTTTTGTATGCCAATGATAATAATGATTCACTTTCATGTAGCTGTTCTAGATTGTTAAATTGAAAGGATTTTTGTTAATCTAAATGTATTACAAGGAATTATAAATCTTAAATGATGAATTCAAAATAGTGGTACTAACAGGAAGATAATTTTAGATGATTAGTTATACATACAGTACAAATTTTCATGAAGGCAAATTAACTAGAGATTTAACAGATCAGGAAACTTGCCAGACATTTACTGTACCACTCACTGAACACTGTTCAGTTAGATGACATCTGAATAAATAAATGTTCTAACCTCAGTTGCGCAAAAAATTATTAAGTGTTTTGTTAAGCCTTATGAGTTTGTGATGAACTGGATCACAGAAAGCAAGCAATTTATCGTCAAACATAAGTATAACTTGGTAGAAGTAGAATTTGGAACATCTGGCGTAAGATAAATCTCTTGACGATGCTTACGTGGTTACCGAAACGCACGTCGAGAGACAGCATATTTGTTCTGATAATGAAAAAGTGTTTCTATAGAACCAAATTATGTCCAAGAGAATATAACGAATATCTAAACAAAGAATCTATACAAACCAGCTCAGAAAACGAGATTTTTGGGGTGGATGGCATGAAAAGGCAATAAACCCGGGTGGCTGCAGAGTTTTCCGGAGACTTCAAAGTTACAGGACTCGCATCGAATATTATAGTAGGTCTGGAGGAAAAAATGGTGTAAAATTAATCATTAAGGGATATTTTCAGTTATTTAATGAGCATTAAGTTTCAGAATGTTGGTAAAATAATGAAGTCGGTGTTAGAATTGGACTTTAAGATGATATTTGAGGAATAAAACGTCTAATAATTTTTTTTCTCTGAAGGCGACTATAAAAGCAATGCTTTCAGTTTTCATTATTTCAAATAGTAAAAAAAATTAAAATTGCAATTTTTTCGATATTTTACCGTTTCCAAAAAATCTTTACTTGCCTCCGTTGAACAGAATGTAGAACTACTGATAAATGAGTGATTTCAAAAAGTCAAACAAAAATTGCAATTTTTCCGATAATATACCGTTTCCGAAACCTCTTTACTTGCCTACCTTGAACAGAGTGTAGAACTACTGATAAATGAGTAGAGATAGATCTCAGAAATTTGTCTAATACATTAAATTTGTTTTCTACATCTCGACCAACATTGGTTTGCAAATCAGCATTTTTTTCTTTGCTATTGCACGTGCTATTCAGAAGAATATATTTATACCACTCGAAGTGTGCTCAGTTATATAAGGTTTGGCGAGTCAGGAAAGCGACTAACTTTCTCCAGCCTTATACTTAAATTAAAAGTTATCCATCGGAATGTTTAGAGGTTTTCTCAAATGTATGATTAAAATGCCATTTTTTTCACTTTCAAACATTTTTTATTCAAATGAATTTATATAGATACTTTATTGACGTCAAAACAAATAATATACGACGAAATTATGAGTTCACAAACAATACACTTCATAAAACAACTATATGTATAGATAAAAATTGTCTCAACATCGCGTTTAACTGCCTATCTGTATGTCTGTCAATAAACTCTAAAACTACAAAACGGATTCTCAAACGGTTTTCACCAAAGAACGGAGTGATAGAATTTTATGATGACGATGTTATTGGTGCTAAGTTAGGGTGGCGTTGCTCCCTGTACAAATCGGGGAGCTTCCTTCTAAAATGGTATCTAACTTCTTTTTGATATAGGAAAGCAATTCATTATATATTTTTCTTCTTTTATAAGTCTAGAGGAAAAGTCCGCGATGGGTCATGCCTGTCTTTTGAAGATACCTTACTAGACCCATTTCTGTTTAAAAATTGGTTACACCTAATGCCACTCATACCGTATTAATCTTCATCGAATCAAATACGTTAGTTATTTCAAGAATTTCATAAAATTTATAACTGCCTTTCACACCATATATTTTGAATTGATTTCTTACTATTGATTCCTAAATTAAAGGAACAACAAAACAAGCACTGTTCCCTAACACTAGAACTGCTGTCGGTACTCTCATTCACAGGATTCACAAGATTTTGAGGTGATTGGTTGACTTTGGGACATGCCTTGATTACCAAAATTTCAAGGTAATTTCAAGTAACTACTTCACAAATTAGAATATTTTGGTTTCGGGAAAACATTTAGCGATGGATCACGAGTTTTCTATGTGGGAGGATGCAGTAGGACGAAACAAATAACTAAATAACTATGTGATTTATAAAATGAATGTGAACTGTGGGGTTCCGCAGGTTAGTCACTGTGGAGCAGTATTATTTAACACTTTTATTAACAGTCTTATATATCCAGTAACAAACTCGTAAGTGTTACTATTTTCTGACGATTTTGAATTGTATCGGGAAATTTACTCTTTCCTAGATTGCTTGAGTCTTCATATGATTTCAATGTCTTGCCCGTCTGGTGTAGAAAATTTGCTTGGAGTTGAATTCAGATAAGTTTGTTGTTACGAGTGTTAATCGTTGCCAGTTATGAATTGAGTGAAATTACTCCATGAATAATGTTGAAAAGATTAAAGATTTCTTTGAAAACAAACTCTGAACAGACCAGGGATTATTGTATGAATCTAGTTTTAAGTAACGAGGTTTTTGTTTTAAGAAGATTTTCAATGTTATTATTCCTCTAGATGATGTATTTCAAATAAATTGTGTGCAACCGCCACATTATCAAAATCGTTTCGTAATATGTAATACAACTGAAATTTATGAAATCAAATTCAAATTCACTAATCTAATTTATTCAAAAATCTGTTCAACTGACAAAAAAAATCTTTGAAATAAACATATTAATTTAATGAACTGACTTGTAACTCTTCACTGAATTTTCCTAAATCATGGATTTTCACAAAATCCTCTGAAATTTTATTTGGTTTCAACGAAATCGCCGGAAATCTCAGAGAAATCCTTGAAGATTTCGGCAAAACTCGTACATTTTCTGAGGAGGGGTCCACCCACCCCCACCCTCCCGATTTTGATAATTCAATATACACCATCAGTTCAAACTATCGTCGGAATGTATGACTAGTAGTTTAACATTGTTTTAACCAGAGATATGTTTGATGAAAAATGAATATATATTGGTGATTATTTTCGTTCAATATTAGATTAGTCCTTCTGAATCATATGCCAACATTTATTTGAATCACGCACCAGATCAACTTTACTTTTTCCAGAACTGCTACTTACCGAAAATTTATTCTTGATTCCTTCCATGTCAAATGTAGTTAAAACTACAAATACTTAGGTTAGGTTAGGTTAGGTCCAAAGTGAGTCTCCATCGACGGTGTCTCCACCTTGTTGTGGTGATGGAGCTTGAGCGCCTTAATGATCCCGAGAGCCATGCTGGCTGTAGCTTCGCTACTGGTAGGGTCTCCCATGCCAGACGGGTCGTCGGGGGAAAAGCCAGACTAAGAGAGATGCCACACCAAGGGAGTAAACCCTTTAAAAATTCCGCAACCCAAGGTGTCATGCGACCCGTGCCGAAGGGTGAATGGCCAGGCGTACATGGTCTTAAACGGAGCCATCGGGAGGGCGGCGACCTTCTGGTGTAGACAGCCTTAGCGGGGTAAGGGCGCACTACCCCGCCGGACCTTTTTTCGACCCAACTCGTGGGAACAAAAATGAGCAACAAATTTAAAAAATTAGAACATGAACCGAATCTCCAAGGGAGCAAACCCGAGGATCAAAGTAAGAAGGAAATGGAACAATGTAAACTAGGGATACCAACAAGGATTCAGAGAAGCTCCTCACTCCCAAATGAAAAAAAGAGGAAGATAGGGGAAACCTCTATAGAGCAGGACCCAAAAAATTCTCCATATAAAAGGACGGAATGCACGGAAGTTTTCACGCTATGCGAAGCAATTGCCCAGAACGCAAGGCTGACTAAGGCTCTTGAAAAGCTGATTTCGGAAAATCCAAGCACGGATAAAAGGATACGAGAACTATCCGGAAAAATTGTGAAGAATTCTAACATCTTCCAAAGGACGATGATAGAAGCCTGGCTGGAAAAAAACAAGTACGACCCCATAGAGAAAATTATGATAGACATTGACATCCAAACGGAAGGCCGTAAAACTGTGGAAGCTAGTACTCAAACGGAGGTTTGGAGAGAGCAAACGAGTACATCCTTGACGAAGTTGAAGAGAGCAGAGGATTACGAAGCCTACCAAAGTATGGCGATGTATGATTGGGAGGAAACTGTCTATGCCAATACGAAGATAATTGTGGGAAACCCTCTGGCAACGGATGATAGTGTCGTTAAGGTCGTCCTTATAGAACCGAAGGACCCAAATATGACGCAAAGTATTCAAAAACTCTATAAGGAGAGATTCCCGGAGCTGGAGGAACTAACCGAGGATTTTGAAGTAATGGAACAGACAACGCGAATTAGGGGAAGACAAACAACCCTCAAAAAGAAGGCCATTAAAATTAGGCATAACGGGTCGGAAGAAGACGTCTGGAAAAAACTAGACAAACTAAGGATTGAAACAGCTTTGGACGCAAGGGTAGCGATACACCATGTTGTAGGAATACCCCTGGAGAGTATGAGAAAGATGGTGGAGAGCATCTTTCATGGCGCCTATACGAAGGTGGACATATATACAAATAACAGTAAAGGAAGCACAAAAATAAGAAACACTTTCGGTATTGTGGTAATGGACGGAAATAAAACCTACAGTGAAATTTTGTCCAAAGTGAAGGACACTGTGAAAGATAAGGAGGCCGCCGACTCAATTAGGAACATCATGAGTACCCGGGATGGAAAACTACTCATAACCTTGGACAAAGATGCGGTAGCCCTTGATAATCTGAGTAAGGCCCTGAGGGAGGAAGGAAACCTCAAGACACGAAATCTCAAAGGACCTGTAGAAATGGAAACTACTCATCTGAGGGGAATGCTGGAAGGCACGACCAAAGAAGAGATAAAAACTGCCATTGAAGCGGCGGTGGGCGAGTGGACGGACAGCTGCAGGATTAGTGAAACCCGACCCCTACCGAATGACACCATGGCCGTTACTCTCACTCTGCCCAAGCAAATCACTGACAAGCTACTCGCGAGAGAGTTTCTTAAGGTAGGACTGGCTAGATGTAAGCTGGAGAAAAGGCTCAAGATTTACAAATGTCCGAGATGCTGGTCGCACAAACACAAGGTGAGCAAATGCGACGGACCAGACAGGAGAACGAATTGCTTTAAATGTGGAGAGACCAATCACAAACAAAGCGAATGCAGTGGGGAAGAATACTGTCCAATCTGCGAAGAACAGGGGCATAAGGCGGGGTCAGCCAAATGCCGCGAATTCAAGGAAGCGCTCAGGATGGCAAGACAAAGAGAAAGAGCCCAAGGAAATGTTAAAGGGAACAGCACCCTAGGAACCATCTTAATAAATGCTCTGAGGGAAAAGGAGCAACAGGAGGAAGTTGACATGGAAGAGGATAAAGAAGAGGACCGTGGCCTAGATGAAACCCCGTCACAGATAATAGCCCAAATGGTAGGAATCACTCCCCCGGTAGATACAAAGGCACCAAAAATAATAGTAGCCCAAGATGACACGTCAGGCTCAGGGATGAGCTCAATGTCGTAATTGATACCGAATTAATGGCCATTAAAGTCCTACAAATAAATACGGACAGGAGAAGGCAAGCACACCACCTGCTGCAAAAAATGATGTTCGAAAAGGAAATTGATATCATACTGGTGCAAGAACCAAATAAATCATTGACTGGTAGTAATCCCAAATGGATCAAAGACCTTAGAAGTGACACCGCCATATACTGTAGCAATCCAAACTGCGGGGTAGTAACACACGAGGTAGGCTTAGGCTTCGTATGTCTAATTTTCAATAACTGGGCATTATACAACTGTTATATTTCCCCTAACTGTACACTTGAACAATACAAGGAATACATCGACAGGGTTATGGAACATGTTAGAGATGGAGGGAGAGAAGCAGTGGTGGTCGGGGACTTCAACGCCAAATCGGCGATGTGGGCCGCGGCCATCACAGATACACGGGGTGACTACCTCGCAGAGTGGATCCAGGCTCAAAATATGGTGGTGCACAACGAAGGGGATACCCCCACATTCACCAGAGGCACCCAAATTTCCCACATAGATATCACGCTCTCCACTCAGGGAATAGCAAGAGACATTCAGGGGTGGGAGGTCTCCACGGAAGAAAGCCTGAGTCTCCACAGATACATTTCTTTCGAAATTAGGGACAAACTCAAGACACCAAAGCTAGAATGGCGCGAAGCGCACTACATAAAGGAACTTGACTTTATAACAAAAATCCAGGCAGTCGAGCAGAGGATAACGAGTACGAGCGAACTAACGAACGTAGTTAGAAACACTCAGAAAGAATGCCTCGCCAGAACACCTGGTGGCAGACCAAGAAATCAGCCAGCTTGGTGGACAGACACCATTGAACAGAGGAGGAGAGAGTGTAATCAAGCCAGAAGACGGATGCAAAGAGCGAGAGTGGCGAGGGGAAACACGGAAGAAATAGAACAACTAGAAAATGCGTACAGGGATTCCAGAAGGGAACTCAGGAAAGAAATTAAAAAATCACAGAAAGAACAGTGGAGATCGCTATGTGACCAACTGGAGAATGACATATGGGGCCAGGGCTATAAAATCGTTACAAGTAGTATGAGAAACTCAAGTACAGCCTACAACTTGGACCCTGAGACAAAGATGAGGAAAGTCAAAGAATTGTTTCCACAATACCAGGACGAGCCCAGGACACGCACAGTGGTACATGATCCACCCCAACTATTCACAGTGGAGGAATTGACTGCAGCAGTAGGTAGGATCAAAAATAAAAAATCACCAGGTCCGGATGGAATTCTCCCAGAGGCCATTAAACTAGTTGTAAAATCGATCCCGCAGACGGTGCTGAACGTGTTGAACGATCCTCTGAGAGAGGGCATTTTTCCCATGAGCTGGAAAGTGGCCAAAGTTGTATTGATACCAAAAGGAAAGGAGTCGGGAGCACAAGCAAAGTACAGGCCGATATGCTTACTAGATGGCATTGGTAAACTGTATGAATATCTGATTAAACATAGATTAGAAACCGAGCTGAGTGCAAAAGACGGTATCTCAGAAACACAGTTTGGATTTAGAACTAAAAGAAGCACAATAGACGCGGTCAAATATGTTATTAACAAAGCCAGCAGAAACACCCATACCTGGGGGGTGATTATACTAATAGACGTTCAGAATGCCTTTAATACAGCAAAATGGAGCAAAATATTAAAACGCCTAGACACATTAGAGGTGAGTGGATATCTGATTAGTATAATAGAGGATTATCTTAACGAAAGAAACTTGCTATGTAATAATCAGAAAGAGAAAATCACACAGGGGGTACCACAGGGGTCAGTACTCGGTCCCACATTGTGGAACCTACTGTATGATGGAGTTCTGCGGTTAGATATCCCGCAAGGATGTTTCACGGCGGCATACGCTGACGACCTTGCACTGATAGTGAGAGCGGACCAAAAAGAAAGCCTTATAAGCAATGGGAACCGTGCACTACAAAAAATTCAGAATTGGATGAAGGAAAACGGATTAGAAATTGCACCGACAAAAACAGAAGCAATCATCGTCAGAGGGCCTAGGAAGAGGGAAGATATATCCTTCCTTCTGGCAAACACCCCTGTGAAACCTAAAAAATACGTCAAATATTTGGGAGTATGGTTAGACGACAAATGCATTTACAACGAGCACGTGAAAAAAACCTGTGAGAAAGCAGACAGGCAGATAACTGCACTTGGCAAAATACTCCCAAATATAAGAGGACCGGAAACAAAAAAGAGGCGCCTGCTATATGGGGTGGTGCAGTCGGTTATTTTGTATGCCGCTCCCGTCTGGTGGCGAGCAATGGATGTCAAGAAATATAAAGGAATGGTATTGGCAACGCAAAGAAGGATGCTGATCAGGACGGCTTCGGCATACCGGACAGTTTCTGCAGAGGCACTGACGGTGATTGCAGGAATACCACCGATAGACCTTTTAGTGATGGAAAGGAAATCACTGGATAGTATGGACCGGGTTACCAAAGAGGATAAAGCCCAAGCGAGGAAACGTACTATTATAGCCTGGCAATCCAGATGGGAGGCAAATGTGGAAAAGGCCCAGTGGACCAAAGAACTTATTCCCGATATTGAAGTGTGGCTGGGATGCGACTTCAGAGTACTAGACTACTTCCTAACACAAGTACTCAGCGGTCACGGGTCTTTTAGGTCATACACTCAAAAAATTGGCAAAAGCCCAGATGACAGATGTATCTATTGCTCCCAACGGGATGATCCGGAACATACTATTCTGCGATGTGACAGATGGGTCAGGGAAAGAACACAATACGAGACAGAGACAGGAATGGAAATGACAACACAAAATCTGTTGAAAAACATGATGAAAACCAAAGAGTGTTGGAAACGGGGAACCAACTTTATAAGAACTATTATGAAGCAGAAGGAACAGGAGGAAAGGCTGAATCAGAAAAATAATCCCACATGAGACAGAAGCTCCGGTAAAGAAGGACAAAGAGATACCGAATTGAAGTACACCAGGGATGTCTGAAGGATGTCTAACGACGGTTCCAGACATTCTCGTGGTACAGGGGTGGTTTTAGCCAGTTAGAGTCTGGCACTACTGACTCGCGATTGACAGCAGCGGTCAGTGTCCATGAGGATTTCCACCCCACCAAAAAAAAAAAGGTTAGGTTAGGTTAGGTTAGGTTAGGATTATACATATGTTAGGTTAGGTTAATACTTACTATAGGTTAGGTTAGGTTAGGTCAATACATACTATAGGTTAGGATCATACATATGTTAGGTTAGGTTAGGTGTTAGGTTAGATTATTACTTACGGTAGGTTAGCTTACTAGATACATTATGTTATGCTAGGTTAGGTTCATACATACGTTAGGTTAGGTGTTAGGTTAGGTGTTCGGTTAGATATTATGTTAGGTTAGGTGTTAGGTTAGGTGTTCGGTTAGATATTATGTTAGGTTAGTTGTTAGGTTAGGTGTTCGGTTAGATATTATGTTAGGTTAGGTGTTAGGTTAGGTGTTCGGTTAGATATTATGTTAGGTTAGGTGTTAGGTTAGGTGTTCGGTTAGATATTATGTTAGGTTAG
>WOGJ01189974.1:0-11596 GCA_015342185.1 Leptinotarsa juncta | reverse complement strand
CTCCAGAAGCCACATAAACAACAGCTGTTTTGTTACTTATTTATATAGAGAAAGATAGGTTAGGTGCACAAAATGTCATATGTCACAGAATGTGACAGAACAGCACGACTCTCAAATATGTCATATTTTTTGTCTCATACAGGTAACAGATTCATTGTTCTTTATTAGCTACAACCGATGTTGCCAAATGGTGAAATAGAAACGAATCCCATAAA
The DNA here is from genome assembly GCA_015342185.1 of Leptinotarsa juncta. Lineage (NCBI taxonomy): Eukaryota > Metazoa > Arthropoda > Insecta > Coleoptera > Chrysomelidae > Leptinotarsa > Leptinotarsa juncta. Next base: position 11,381 of record WOGJ01189974.1, on the reverse strand, counting down.
ATGTTGAATGCATTATTTCATTCCTGTTTAAATAATTTTTTAAAGAAAAAGGTTGAAATGATAAGTTTAAAATGCGTTGTTTTAGAGCTCTATTATGAAAACTACGTGATTTTCGTCAGGAGGAACATTCCCCATTATTATACTCTTTAGACAAAGATATTAGTTCTTCTGGAACGTGATTTCTTCACCAATCATTTGTAAATCGTTATTAAATTTCAAACTTCCGGAATTTTCTGTAAAAGCAAACAAACCATTGACAAACTTTTTGGTGAAACCTTTGAATGTTGATATATGTTTCGTTTAGTGCATGATCCACATCCATTTATGCTCCGGTTATTCAAAGTGAATGACCAACTTCGACGTTTCTCAATTGTCTTCTGTCGTCTACGAGAAACATCAACATCTCCGTTTACTCTCCAAGAAACGAGATTAAACCCGATCGAGAGGACGCTCCATGCCTAACGGTTAATGAGATCTGTTTTAAATGACCGAATCACGTGGAAACTGCCATTTTTAGCGAGATCGGCTATACGAGCAACACTAACATAGATATTCAACTATTTCAAGTTGTATGTAGCGACTGTTTCACTTCCTGTTCAGATAAGTGAAAACTTTCAGGCGGCTAGATGTAAAATACTCCTCGCACATTAATTCCTTAGAGACGTTATGTTTCAACGTTTTATGTTAACAGAGAATTCTTTTTTCTCGAAAGATTCATGGAACCGTGTGTTTGTTTATATTGTGATATAAGTAGAGGCTTTATTACTTTATAGAAGATAGTGTTCGCTTGGAAGGACTATTACGGAAATGATGGTTGTTACCCACGCAAAACAATACAGACGTATAGCAGGACACTTAGAAGATATCATTCTAGTATGAAAAAATACCTTTTGTTACTAAATCCTATTGTCAATAATAATAAAAAAAAGACTAGCATCTGTTTACCAATTACCTATGTTTGACGACTTCTTTGAGGTTTGATAAAAATAATTATAACAAAACGAAAATTATTTCGGGTCTCATTAAATTTATATATCTTTCAGAAAAAAAAAGGCGAAGCTAAAAAATCAACTTCGTTAGATCTGGTAACCAAAAAAATTGAAAATGTATTGAAACAAAATGGCAAAAACTCAATTTTGTCCATATCTCTAATATTTTTGGCATCATATCAAAATTAATTTTCATTATTCATCCAACGAAACTACTTCTCCCACGAGCAGAACTGTAATTATTTTCTCAATCCTTCATCAACCAAATTGGCATTGTTATGAGAGCTATACTCTGTTACCTGTTACCTATTATCTCCGCTTACGAAGAGTCTAGATAGTAAATACATATATGTCCTGTCATATTTTGTCTATGTACTGATGCCTTTTATAAATAATGGAAATGATTTGGTAAGGAATATTCACAATGCAGAACCATCCTACACCATGAAGTGTAAAACAAGAAAAAGTTAAAATGGGAATATTATGATATCCTTCAATGTAGAGACTTTGAATTCTGTTCAATTTCATTCGATCCTTGGTACCCACAGCGCGCATCAGTCCGGTCAGTTGAAACGAATATATATAGTATAGTATAGTCATTTGACACATATATATAGTAAAAATTACATGTACAAACAGGAACTGTTGAACGAGTCAGAAATATGTGTAATATAATTTTGGGTAAAAAGCAACTTGAAATTTAATGTGAATAAATCATTCACAGCAATATAAATATTTTTAATTAGTTTGTTTGCTGTGAAAAATTTCACTTACAATATTACTGATACCAAGAAAAAAAAATACAAAAATACTTTTAAGTTATTTTGGAAAATTAATTATGAAACTTCAATTTAAGCATGTATCATCATCATATATTTTTTTATTTGATAAACTTCATTTCAATATTTGTGCAAATCCCCTGTATCTTTGCAATTGATAACTTAGAAAAAAATACTCGACAAAGTATACTTTCACTTATTTATTGAATCATATTGGCAGCAAATTTGCAAATAATGATAATAAATGTCCTTTATTTTACTTGCCAGAGTTTAGCATACAACGCTATTCTTCCAGTCAACCAAGCATACATAGGTAAATACATACAAATACAATTGATTCTAACATGTTGAAAATAAACTGTTAAAAATTGAACAAAAACGGTAAATATTTTAAAAAAGTTTCTTTTTGGTTACTTGATTTCGAAATCAATGTTTATTCAGGCAAAATTTTTTAAATCTATATTTGATAGATAATGAATATATTGCGGAAATATTTCGATTAATTGCAGAATTTCAATATTGTTACCGATATTGAGTTTACAAATTCTTTCCAGTGTTTTGGGGAGGAAAAGTTTCCTTAGGATAAGTGAGTTATGTTCATTATAATGTGATTCATATTGTTCTCCGGTGAATAAGATATTGGGACTCCTATTACCTAAACAAGTAACTAGTTCTGATGAGCATTTGTCAAATCTTACCATGTAGATGTTTGAGCAGAAACTTTTTTTATAGTTAGCATGAATATTTGATTATCAATGAATATTTATCATCAATGAATATCATAAAACTCACCATAATTATTAATCATCTCTTATAGTATGAATATACAGTTCGACTTCATATCATATATATATATTACAGATTTATATTCTATATATCAAATCCATGTAGAAATAACGTTAACAATAAAATGTTGACTTTCCAAAAATGTGTTGTATGTAACTTCCAATGAACGCACATTTCTCAAACATTCAAATAATTACTATACAAGAGGTATGAATCGAAATTATTAATTTTCGAATGTTGATCACTATAAAGTAATAAAAAGGGATTCAGCTCTAAATTCTTCAACATGAATATGCCACAACAGGAACCGGTAAACATAAGGAAGTACAACAACAAGTACAATGATTTCAATCAAATTGTCCCAAACATTTTTTTAAATTGCCAAGAACATTTTCTTATCAATTTCTTTATCACAAAATCAATCGACTCAGTTCTTGGAAAGTCATCCTGTATGTGTTGATCAACTATCATTTGAAGTTTTGATACGTTAATTTTCATCTGATTGCGCTCATACACAAACTTATTTACATAAATCCTCAGTCAATGGGAAGTAGCTTACGTTAATTTACCACGAGACGACTGAATACATATGGAATGAATTCACTGCAATTAACCAAAGACAATTTTTCAAATAAAACTGAACCCCCAGGAATATTTCACTTTCTTGGTGTCAAATAGTCAAGTGGAATAGTTATACCACAACAAGAATTATGGCAATAAAAACCATTGTAATTCGATATCATTTATTTATTTATGAATGCAGTTCTTTATGTCTTATAAGCCTCATACCCTCCAACAAAATTAAAAGAACGAAAATAAAGGTAGATGACTAACATAATCCTAATATTTGCTGCCTCAGGTATAGTGAACTCGTTCTGCACTTTTTCAGAAGTTAATTAATTTCTGAAGAATGCACCTCGAGATCATGTTGCTCCAGTGGCGTTGAGTTGAAAGTAAAGTGTGTGTGATACGATCAAATTGTGTATCCTCCAGGCTTAAAATAATTTTGAGGTACGTTTTCATGTCCAGGAACTGAATGAACTACTCGATTGAGTTCCGAATGCAAAATGTATTTTGATCAATACTATATAATCATTTTCGTTTATTGCATCAAAAAATGTATAGTATCGTAACATCGTTTATAAAATAACCGTTAGCTCAGAATCAGCCTTTGTGATGAAAATTATCATCAACCTACTGTTAATATAATGAAAATATGGTTTATTTCTCAACAAATTCTATGCTATCAAACTGTGGAAAGTATAAATTGGGACATACTTGTAGATTTGCCATATACTTGAAGTAAATAGAAGATAGTAGCAACAAAGATCGAAAACATACATTGAGATTTACTATAAACTGTTAAGAAATACAATAATTACAAAAAAACAGTTGTCAGTAGGTACTCCATAAAGACTAGTTTAGGTTCGGCTCAGAGAATGGATAAAAATAAATAAAATCTGAAATTATTCCAAACAGAATTTTTTCTTTGGGTGTTATTCTCTATCGTATGGTGGTAAACTATACTCGTAAGTATGTACGGTGGGAGTTATTACCAATTCCTTCTTAAAAAAAAGAAAAGAATGATTTCCTCTATTAGTTTCAATAAATAAATCACAAAATAATGTTCATTATACACACTTTCTGTCAAAATCTGAAAATTTCTCAACTTTCAATAACTAATTGAATAGAACTGGCGTATACTTGATGAAAATCCATATTAGAAAACTAATCAATACAGTTTATTGTATGATTTTCAATATAAAAGGGTTTTACAAAAACCCCGACACATGTTTCGCTATACAATAGCTTCCTCAAGCAAAAACTTGCTGAAGCAAGTTTATATGGGTTTGTAAAACCCTTTCATTGTGAAAATCATACAATAAACTCTATTGATTAATTTTTTTCAATAAATATCCGACCCAACTGAAGAAATATATTTAACAAATTCGTTTCTCTGTTACGCCACTGAGTCGCTATCAAAAAAAGTCACGGTGTAATCAACGCACGAAACCATAGTTAATTTCCTCAATTAATTAACTTTATGAAAATAAAGTTATGACTAGGGATTTGTTTAAATTACCCCAACAAACGAGCTTTATGAAATTTGTCTTTGATGTAAAGACCACCAGTGGATTATTTGAATGCCAGTATATTTAACTCCCGTTTATGTTTCTTATGTTGGTGGAGCAGACATAAAAGGCGTTTTTTGCATTCAAGAAGTGAAAAAACAGTTCACTCAACAAATTAGGAGTTTCAATATCAAAAATTATCATTTATTCATTTCATGTTAAACATACAGTTATTATCAATAACGTATTTTACATAATCATATTTATAATTCTAAAAAAATAAAAAATAAAAATACTTTACATCATTTATCTTATTATGCCATACCTCGAATAAACTTCACAGAAAGAAAAAATCTGATATTTAAAATCAAAAAATAAATATGATAAAAATGACCGATCTTTACTTAAATTATTGTGAGATTTTCACCGGACACGGACTGTTTACGAAACCGCAACACGTGTTTCGCTATACAATAGCTTCCTCAAGAGTTTTCATACATATATGAAAAATAGAAAAAAAAATTGATGGATGTAGCCGTTACTACGTTGAAGGGAATTATAATGAAGAAAAGAGAAATGAAACTTTCTACAATATAGTTCATTTTATAAGTTTGAAAATGTCCGTATAGGACGAAACTGCAGTAACGTTAGTTACAAATAAAAGTGGTAAAAACATTGAAAGTTTCATTACTCTTTTTTTCAGAAAAAAAATAGTGTGTGATAAAATTGGCAGATACTTGAAGAACAGACTGCTGCAGACTGTTTAATGCTAGACTTATAACTAATACTAATAGTACTGAACATGATTGAACAAGTTGTTGTGCAACACGTGTTTGAGTTTCGTAAACTGTTTAATATACTGTATTGTAAAATATACTATTTTTAGGACGCAAAGTATATCCCGAGTCATTGTTTGAGTTGCGCAATTGGAAATACATGTAGTGTTTATTTTATCATTCAACACGAGTACATTGTGTACAGAGTTTTGTACTTGAGGCCTGATTTCCAATTTAGTTACATTGAATTTATATCGTAAATGTTGTATACTCTATCTGCTTATATACGTACCTTTGGAATCAATTCGTTCTGAATAGTATGTAAACCATTTTTCAGCCTTGTTTTACCTGAGGGGTCCTGAATAATTGCTACAAAATTATATTCGGCTGCTATTGTATGGTATAACGTTTTAATGGCATGAATATTTCAACCAAACCTCAATTTTTTTAAGATGTACTTGTTTAAGCAGATTTTGGGCATTTTATGTGTTTTTCAAATGTTTAGGTTGGTTAGAATATTAAACTCAAATTTATTGTAGCATCTATCCAAACTGTAATTCAGAATGTGTTTTGGTTTTGCTGTAAATACCAACGCAATTTTGATTTGATTCAAATTTAGACTGTTCATTTCACACCATCTATATGGATAATAAGGCTAGGCTTGAAGTAACATGAAATCTATTCAATTGTAGATTTTCGTTATTATCTCAGAATCATCGTCAAATAAAATACAGTTACTAGATGAACTGGAAGGTCATTAATGAACAATAGGAATCAGGGGCCCAAGTTGAATCCCTGAGGTACACCAAAACATGTATCAGATTCACTTCTCCTGCACCTAATATAAAAGCTGCATTTAGTGGATTGCTGAAGGTGTATGCATGAAGTTTACATAGTGAAGTCTTTATTGAATGCTTTTGCAAAGTCCATGGACACCATGGTGATGAAAAATTATCTATTTCTATATATTCCATATTTTGAATCAGATATGATATTTCTGATTTTTTCAAGATATTTTTTAACTCACAATGGAACTTTGCGATGCTATTCAGAATATCATAATTACAAATTATATTTTTGTCATGTTTGTCATGCTTTATCGAAATTTTGGCAAAAATTTACCTCCTTAATGAATTTTGAAATTGCACAACAAGCGAGCAAATTATGTATACTTTCATGACTTTAGACGGTCATGGCCATCTGTACCAGATGTTTTTCGATCAGACGGTCACTTACAAGCCTTTTCACTAGACGAAGACATTTACCAAGTAAAAGGAATAACAGAGACATGTGAGAATGCCCTAAGGTAAGGAAAAGACCAACATAAAACTTGTAAAAAATATGAGTAATCTCATTTGAATAAAATCCACAGATATTATCATTCGCTATCGAATTAATGCCATTCTACCGTTCAGGCACTGATATTTTAGCAAAATGATTGATGGAGAAAGAAAGTATTCGAACATCATTTGAATTCAATGAGAATAAATTACTGAATATATTATGTTTATCTTAGCCATCAACTTATCGTAATCGTAAAAGTGCAAGAAATAATTGATTATTCAAATGAACAAGTGAAAGTCTTATTTATCGTCGATGAAATCTGTGTATCCTTCCTTTCTTTCGAACTAGTTTACTTGTGACTCCTGAGCATTCGATTTCGATGGTGATATGGGAGTTGCACAATTTGCCAATCATTATTTTCGAACCATATACTGCATTCATTCGTCTCTTGGTGAAGAAACCGCGTTTTTTAACATCTAGAATAAATTAAGACGCAATTAAAACTTTCAAACCTTGTAAGTCAAAGGTTGGAGCTATGTTATTTACTTTCAATTAAACATTAATTTTAATTGTTTGCAGAAGTACGTATACTTTCTCTAATAGTTTACATTACAGAGAGTTTCTTGTTACAAATGGGAAAAGTCTTCAACTTTCATGTTCCTTAACTCATTTTCATTTATGCAATATCTTGTTGAATCAAACTCCAGTGGAAATTAGCTATATAAATAAGTGTTGACCTAAATATTTCCTATAACAGGCATTCCATTAGTGAATAATATACGAACGAATCTAAACAATATCTAATCTAATAACTTTTATTCTCGTTTCTCGTAACTATGATGACATCATCAACGATAATTGAAACAAATGCTAGCAATTATTTTCAACCTATATTGACGAAGCCAAAACGTTTTGTAGAAATTTAGGATCAGCAGTTTTTGGTATTGGGTCAACTATTGTTCTAAGTGACCAATTCTTTTGAATTTAACCTTCTGCAATTTTCTCATTTTCCCATTTATATACTTGTTGAAATTTCTAAATAAGAGTCTGTATCTTTCAAACGTTGATAGCAAATGAAAATCGATCTTCAGCCAGCGGCTTGGACCACCGACTAACACAGTGGTCGATTGAGTGAGTGAACAAAGGACCCATGTCGAATCGAACCGGCTATCGACCGACCTGATCGACTTAATCTAGTACATCCAATAAATAATCACGAAATAAATTTTAACCTGAGAAATACAAATGCAGGAACTGTCTGCATTCCTAAAAAATATGATTTTTATTTGCGAAATATATGTCATATATGACATATATCAGTTGGATTATATTACTGTAGGGACTATACACCTGTATAGTCCCTACAGTATCGTGTAAAATTTCAGAAATGTGTCTCTACAATAAAATGCTTCCATTTCTACATTGGTTCGGTATCAATGAAAAGTTAACTTTATATATTTTTCAAGAATGTCTATGACTAACTTGACCAACGAAGGTATGTTGGTGCTGCTCTTTCTTTGGACTACAGAAAGCTTTTCGTATCATTGTCCTTGATATTATTTGTAGTAAACTATATTCACTTAGCTGCAGAGGTAATTTTCTACCATGGCATAAAAAGAGTATACACTAGATGTTGAAAATAGATTACCGGGAGTCTTGCAGGAACCTTTTATCGAAAAATCATCTCTGAACCATGTATGTATGCTATTGCATACTATTTTGAAAGAAATATTCACAAAATTATTAGGGTGATGACTGTCATCACCCTAATAATCGAAAACGATTATGGATACTAACAATCGAAACGTCGTGAAATAACTTGGCTTAAAATCGTTTGTTATTTATTTTCAATTGTTCAATTGTTGCTTGTATTTTACTTCATTTTAATTTAATTTTAGGTTTTTTTTGACTAATATAATTGTTATTTTCAACTATTCATTTCAATTTTATTGGTTCTTTCAGGGATTTCAAACCATTTGCTGCGATGCAAAATATTATGGATAGACTAATAAATCTATTAAATTTAGGTATAAGGAACACTTAGCACACCTAAAATATGGAACACCAGAAAAATCAGCAGTCGCCCATCATATTTGCAACAAAACCATTCCATAGACTTTAGTTTATTAAGACTAGACAAGTAAACAACAACAGTCATCTAGATGCCTCTGAGAGTGTAGAAATAAGTAAACATAATATTATGAATAACAATAGTGAACCAATACCTAATAGTATATTATACAGCTTGTTGAAATAATATTTTAATTATCAGATTTACCTGAGTATTACATAAGGCAACATTGTAAAATTAATTTGAGACTAGTAGATAAGGCAATATTGTAAAATTATCTTAACACAATTACCTAAGACGCAGGTACCTAGCATAGGTATCTGTGGTGTAAATAATGACAACATTGTATGTATATTCAGTTATATCTTTCTCTTAAAGATGATCACTTAGTGATCGAAACACGTGTCGAGGTGTTAAAATAACGGTATGGCGTTGGGATGAAACTCTAGTAATATTCATTACTACACCAAAAGTTCCAAACAGTGCATCACAATTACCATTCAGTTAATCATCACATATTCAATAGAGAGCATTTATAATTGCTCTCTCCTCGATCAGTTAAAATCTTCCAGCAATAGAGTTGAAGACAATCCCTCGGTCAGATGATGTTCTAAAGATTGATTTGACCATTGAGCCCGTGTGCGTTTTAAACTCGTGAAGTTCGCCTCTAGTTGTGATTATAATATAAACGAAAACCCATAAAACTCATTAGTGTGGTGGATAATTGATGAGTCTTGGTTGTCTGCCAGGTATCTCCCCTCCTTCGATATATAGTACCGTCACGGAGTCTATTTTTTAACAAGCCCATGCCTACCTTCGTTATGCGCACACTGATTTTTTCCGATGTAGGAATAATGGAGAAGGCATAGGTGAGGGTTATAGTTAACTCTTTTTCGTAATGATGATTCGAACGTACTGAATTTTCATTCATATTTAAATATATATATTTCGTAATTTTTACCTCTGCAAAGTAGCAGTTAGAAAATATTTCAATCTTTTAGCAACATCTTTTTATACGATAAATATTATATACTAATAAACAGAAACAAATGTGAAAATAATTGGGATTGTAATATAATATTAAAAATTGGTTCTATATGGAGTTGAATATATTTCCGATAACCTACAGGAAAATATCAATGGAAATCCTCAAGATATTTGCTAAAAATGATTTTGTGTTTTTTGAGTTTAACAAATACTGGTATATCTATATTTTGGTGATTTCATTGAATTTTCACAAACGTCTAATCATCAACACTTTTTTACAGTCAAGCAATATTTTTATTCCATAAGAATTATTATAATATTATTTCTTCAATTTTTTTCATCCTGCAAATAAACATGAATGTTTTTGATATGATTGCACTGAATTTAATGACAAATATTCAACAGGTAGCACCCAGCGAGTGACAATCGTTCAAACTCAAAATTCCCTATTGAAACTAAATACTGGTATACAACAAGGTGAAGTATCAGGACCAATACTGTCCCCAGTGTACATTCATGATATTTTTGCAAAATAAACCATTCCCAAGTCAACACATTACGCAGATGATACGGCATTAATATTCGAAAGCAACACATAGAATGAGACTTTTCAGTCAGGTCAATATCATTTACAATAAATTGCACTTTGGCTCAGTGATGACGAATTATGTTTGAATATACAAAACATAACCCTACCCTATCAACAAAACAAATTATTATTTTGTTATTACTCTTTAATTTAATCTATTTCAAGCTATTTCATCTCAGCGTGTGGGGTGCTTTCAATAATACCCACTCATCTGTAATAAGGCTCAAAGAATTTTCTACTAAAAATCATTTACAAAAAAAGGAAATTATTCTCAACGAAGCTACCTTATGGTATCGAAAATGTTTTAATGTTTTACTTATCAAAGCCTTATATGTATTTTTATAGATACAGATATATTGAAAACGCAACTAGTTGATATAACCAGATCTAATCAATTACCGTCAACTACATAGTCCTACTTTTAGAAAACGTATACACAAAGATCTCTTTTTTAATTTGGGTCCAAAGTTCCACAATATTCTACCCGCTTACATTGAAATTATTACAAGTGTAAAATAATAAGAATCATCTGAAAAAAGTTGTAGTAAAGAATCCAAGAATCATTTTTACTTCATTGGTCCCTCCATTTCACCAAAGTATCAAAAATTAGGTTCCCTATTAAACTTGAAATTTGGAAACTGAATGTACCTACACCTTTCGATATCCCACTGCTTGAATGGAAAATCACAACAACACAGACATTCGTGTGTGTGTCTATGTGTAACCCTTACACCCAGTGGAATATCCTACAATATTAATTATAATGTATTTTGGACTCATTTTGTAAAATTAATGAGTGAATAATTTTAACGAATAAATTGAATATTACTTAAATATTGAAGCTTACTTGACAAACACTATGTTAATAAAAACCTGCTTTCATATTTTGTCTGCGAATTTGTTTTCATATCAAAGAAAAACAATATTTTGTCAGATATTATAATAGGGTTTGCATGTAAAATATGATAATGATAATGACAAGTCCAAAACAAGTAATACCATTAGTTTCTGAATTCAAATATGTCGTTATGCTTGTATAGTTAATATC
>WOGJ01189935.1:0-10543 GCA_015342185.1 Leptinotarsa juncta | reverse complement strand
CTTCAATTTTCACTTAACTTCCTTTTCAATTAGATCACTTACTTTCAGGTGAGCACTGATGATGACGAAAGTCGAAAGCGCTTTGCAAGAATTTTAAAAATTATTCATTTCAATACAAAAAACCTCTTCGATTCAATACATTCATTATTGATTTAAATGACTCCATCTCTGCAAATACCAATGCTTTCACTAGTAGCAGATTTCAAGTTGATTTATCAGTAAATTTTTTATCTGAAACAACCACAAAACAATTTTTAAGGTTGTTGAAATCAAGTAATATTTTATTGTAACATTTTCATTTTGAAATGTATGAAACTACAAGTGTTACACTATAAAATAGCGTCCTCAGGCGAATTCATATTAAATGAAACCAACTTAATAGGTGTTTCACTTGATTTAATATTGAGTTCTATCAAATTAATTGTTGTCAATAACGGCTACAAAGTAGATATAATCGACCCCATTTGCTTTAGTGTACGAAAATAACCAATATACCCAGTTTATTTCACTTCAAGAAACGATACTGAACGTCATGATACATTAAACATACCTTGATGAACCCACCAATAATCGCTCGTTATTTTTTAAAGAAAGACATAGACGTGACTTAACAGAACAAAAAATAATTTCAACAAATTTAGTTAAAATAATGAAAACAAAACATCAGAGTCGGATAGCTCTTGAGTAAATAAGTAAACTTATGGTTTTTTCATAAAACTTTTTATTGACTAAACGAGAAGAATAGTTTTCCAAATAATGAAAGAGCATAGAAGTAGTTTCTTGAATGTGGAAACCATTTCCCGTTTCACTTTACAATTCATTAATGTCTACATCAAGACATCATTTGAGTACCAATAATTGAAATCGTTGTAGGTACCTTACACGTTCAGTAATAATGTCATTCCAGCCGATCATTACAGGAACATCAATACTAAAAAGTGTCCTGTTGTTCCCTGTCATTATTGTCTACATCTTACATGTTCATTATTACTGGCATTATTGTTTTATCATTATTATGTCTCATATATATGTCTCATCATCATTATTGTCTCTTCATAGATTATGGATTTCAAAAAAAAAGCATGTCTAACTACAATCATTGCGCGTCGTTCAATCACACATTTAGTATTACTGAAAGAAATAAGTGATACGAAATAAGTGATGCTTCTGGTCTTAATTTTTTTTATAAATGACCAACAACTTATTTAGAGCTGCGTTTTTTTTTTATTTGAATATCAAGTGTGGAATTACATAATTCGAGAAGACTTTCATAAGTTTCCATGAAATTGAAAAAAAATTCTTCGGTTATTGAAGCATATATCTTCTCTGTAGGCTGTTCAGCAGAGACCTCGATTAGCCTTACGTCGACCACGTCGTTTTTGGAGTGTTCACTTTCAGATTCACTAGCCGCAGATCCGTCCATCTTGCTTCCACATTGCTCAGTGAAGTACTGAACTAAGTACTGACGAAATAATGATAGCCCGGCTTTACACCATCATTATTACTGACAGTATCCCCTCTTCCTGAAAATATTTGGAAAGGCTTCATTACTGCTTCTATACTTGCGATCATTCCAGTTTCTTACCTTTACAGGTTCATTATTTTCAGGTACAGGACATTATTACTAAATGTACTAAATGTACTAAATTCTGATTAGTTGAATGGTAATACTCAACCAATAACCAGCAACCTGCAGAAGTCTGTGAGACTTTTTTTCAAGTACAAAACACAACCATAGGAAAATCCTCAAAGCGCTCTCAGAGCGGTACCTGTGCGAAACCAGCGAATCACATTGGATTTAAATTGCTGAAGATTGAATCCATTTGGAAAAATGTTCTCAGTTCCTAAACAGTGGAGTTCGAGGTATACTGAGTTGAACCTCAAAACGATAAGCAGTCACAGTCCGTCGCGTAACTCTGATATGTACTGCTCTTGGTGGAATCAAATGTGTGAAGTCACTTGAACACTTCCCGTGGAAGTATCTATAGAAGAGAGACAAATCTCCAACCTTTCTCCGATGTTCCAAGCTATCAAGGTTGTACGTGATCTTCGTGTCTCGAATCAGGCGGATGGCTCTTTTCTGGATGGAATTCAGCAACCTCAGGGTATGTTTGCGGGCAGAGCTCCACACATGAAACTATAGCCCAAAGACGGTCTGATCTGAGCCTTATAAAGCATCAAAAAATGCTAAGGTGTGTATAGTTTTCTGGTTCGAAACAGTGTTCAAAGCATTTGAGAGGCAGCCTTTGCAATTCTAGCGATATATTGGTGTCTATTTCAACCCCTAACAAACTTATCGAAGCAGAAAGCGAAATTGTCTGACCTGGAATCCAAATGGAATGACAAAACAAGTGTCCTGTCGTCAGGAAAGCAATATATTGGATTCTTGTTTTTTTTTAATAAGTCGTTAGTATACAATAACAAGGGAGTTAGAGACAATATGGATCCCTGGGGGACACCAGCGTTGATGGTGAAAGCATTCGAGAGATATCCATCGATGGCCACTTGCAGGGAACGCTGTTTTCAGGAAGCTAAAGAGCCAAACACAAAAATGTTCCGACAAGCTATATCATCAAAGTTTGGCCAGCAACCCCCATGACACACACGGTCAAAGGCCTTAGAAATATCAAGCCCAACAGCTCTTGATTCTCCATGTTCCTCGATTACGTTATTCCAAATATGGTTGACATACGATAAAAGGTCGCCTGTTGATCTTTGTTTCCGAAAGCAATATTGATGTTCGCTCAAGATGGTGAAGCCTTTCAAATATTTGAGGGTGTGGTGGTTTACGACATTCTCCATAATTTTTTATACTGCTGATAGCAAAGCGATAAACCCCTTTCTTGTAAGACAGGTTGAAAAGTCTGCACAATACTGGTGCGAGTTCATTTGCGTACTTTTTAAGTACAATGACGGGCACTTCAACATGGCCAGACACCTTGTTGGTTGCCGTTACTACGGCAACCAATTTGCGAAATTATCTGAGTAACACAAAATTATAAGTATGGTGTCTACACCGCAACGATCAGATGAATGGACTATGTATTATACGCATGGATAATCTTTACCAAACCATTCAACAAAAAATCAACATAAGTCTGATTGGGATGAAGAGACAATTAAAATTATTCCACCTATAGGCATCAACAGACATACAAACATATTCTCCTCGAAGCATCTCAAACTAATAAATATGTATTAAATATTAAATATCAAGACGGCTAATAATACGTTTTGTGTTTCTCGATATTAAACTTGTCAGTCAACGTCCTATATTGATACGCTACGAAATACAAAAACGTTTACAATGGAATAAAAAATACGAATAAATGAAATGAAGCGAATATAAGCGGCACCGGCAAGACGTTTGATGTGGGATCGAAATGACTGACTGACAGTTTACCAACCCACGATGTCAAAGATGCCCATACGATTATTTCACACTGATTTGGATGGGGTCACATTGAAGAGAAATCATATATCGCCAGGTACTACAAATTTGAAACATTGATTTGTTTGTGACATGTTGTTTTAAGGAGTGGAGATTGAATATATTTTTTATCGTTGTGCAAAATTGTTTTTGTACCTGCAGAACAATCGAATACTTTATTTTAATTGAACGTGTTTAGCCATCCTTCACATAGTATAAACTTTAACATTGATACTTTCAAATCAGAAATGTTACACCTACTGAAATGAAGGAAAAATTGTCGTCATTTTGGATTGTGGTAAGTTTTCGTTAAATGTCATCCCAATAACAAAATGCAGAATAAAAGTTCAAAATTTAGTGTTTGATGAGGAAGAAACTTCCACATCACATTTCTTCACGACGTATGTTTTCTCATGAGAAATTTGGTGATTGAGATTGCAGATACATTATTGATGGTTCTCGCGAAGTCCTTTATTATTAAGAGTAATCGTGCCAATATTGAAGAAGAATCATACTACAATACATCAACAGTTCATGATGAAAATCAGTACAAGGAAGAACATAAATGAAAGCAGCTCAAAAGACTGAAATCAATGGAATAAAGTATTGAGAACTGCAGTTAGAGTGAAATTGAGAACACATTTAATTTCGAGATATACTATTTTGAAGTGAATGGGAAATCATAGATGGATCAGCCTTGGTAGTACATTAGAAACAATTATATTTTCATGACATACCACCAGATGACCTTGGTGTTCCAAAATACTTCAACTACACCTTATAACTATCGCAGGAACGTCACATTCATTTTTACTTGCATCTTCCTCGTTTGTCCAAACCAAGTCCGCAATATTTACAACATTCAAACTAATTAATACACTTTATTGTATGATACTATAAAGGGTTTTACAAAAACCTCGACACGTGTTTCGCTATACAATAGCTTTCTCAGGCATGAACAAAAAGTTACTTTTAAATTACAACCATTTCATAATCTAACCAATTACCTGCTCATATGCCTAATTTCTAATCTATCTGTAAAGGTCAGGTATGAATTAATTAACTATATCATTAAATTTTTCGAAAGTACCGTAAATTTACCTAGCTATTTTTACCTGGAAATGAACAGATTCGATAATGGCGAATTATTCAATACAGTTTAATCGTTCATTAAATATTGAGAGTTTTTAATGAAAATGGAGGGACTTGTATTCATGGTTGAACTCATGTCCCTCTGTGAATAAATAATTGGCACATGTGGAATTTCATTTTTCTATTCTGAAAACTGTATTTCTGTTCCTTTATGCGGGCTTTGAACGTTCTTCCAGTTTGACCTATATAAAACATCGTGCATGACCCACATGATAATTTATACACTCCCGATTTTACTGAAACTGAAACTTTTATCTTTGTTATAACAAACAACAATCTTTGTTGATTATCATCATCAATATCATCTTTGTTGATGATATTGATTGTGGTACTAAAAATGTTGATAGGGTTGAAGAACATCCACCGAATCCAAATTATTCATCAGTTGGCTGTGTGAAAATAAGATTTACAAGATTAAAATTTAGTTTCACAGAAGGCTCAAACAGCTTCAACTTCGGTATTTCAGACCAGTTATCGGGACTGTTAGATGAACTATTCAATATTGACATTGTTCAACTTGAGAAGAGCCATATTCACAAAATTTCACATAATTAAAGAAGAATATTACGTGCTTATTGGTTGGATACTGTCAACAGTATATGTCTAACGCAAACTAAACACTGATCGTCTGTCCAACGAGAGAGGTATGTGTGAGGTATGTGTGAGAGAAAGGCAAGCCAGACAAACTGGCGCCGTTAAGCGTTAGGCAACGAAGGGGTTTATCTTCCGTAAGATTTTATCACTTCAAAAATCAATACCCTCGAGCTAAATTTGCTCATTCTGTCAAACATTCATTAGGTATATTTCTGGTATAGTGAATTCTATTTACGCAGAGTTGAACCTACTTGGTATATCTACGTAAAGAATTCCACAATATTCTACTTCTCATTCTACATTTCTTGATTGAAGGAGTTGTGTAGATTTTTGGGTTTGAATTGTTAACGTAATGGAAGAATCCGATTTATCAGCAATGAATTTTATTGAGCCAGAGTCTTACGATGAGGTTAACAATATCAATCATGGATAAATTACAGATACAGAAATTAATTGGTTATATATTTGTCGTTGTTAATGGGAATGGAATTTTCAACGTCTCACTCGACTCAGAAGTATTTCGATAACTAAAAATGAAATACATAAACAATTTGCCTGACGGCATTTCAAGTATATAAATTTCATCAACCACACCTCATCACCTATTCATATACCTCAGTTCCTACGGTTGTGAACAATAATTTTGCTATGACATATCATAATTTTCATTGTGAATAAATTCGGTTGTTTCTATATATCCTCGCTTCATAACACCATCCGTCTTCTTACTTCCACTTGAATGACAGGGGGACGACCACAGCATTTGGTAGTTCTTGAGATGTAGTACCCCCCGTTGAGAACATACCTTCATCAAGATATCGGTAACCTATCTTACCTTCTGTTTAATTATTTCCAAACAGCGATAACGTACATTGGATCAACCACCGCTGATTTGAGTTTGGTTATCGATTTTATATGAACAATTTGTTAATGAATAAAATTCAATTCACGATGTGAATAAATTGTTTTCGAAGGTTATACTAAAGGGAAAGCATGGATTTACGAAATCCCAGTTGAAAACCGTGCTAACAGCATCTATTTGAAATTATCAATATTTTTGAAAAACTAATATCTTTGAAAACTCTTCACGGATGAAATATATGACATTGAGACAAATCTATTCTAATACTGAAAACTGGAAGGAGTTATTTTACCTTTTTTTGAAATATTAACTTTCTATAATCTGAAAAAAAAAAATTAATGAAGTATTCAATACGATAAGTATTGGTCAAAAAAGTCAATAAAACATTTACATGGTTAGTTACGTTAATTCCAGCCACAGAAAGTTTCCAGTGACATGACGTATGAAAATGTGCTCAGAATTCTATAAAAATCATCACTATCAAACTCAAGGTGATACACATTAAAATATAATTTCGATTCCATTATATAGAATTCCAAACTCTGAACGTTTGTGACGAAAAAAAAACAATTATTTCGCTTCAGACCTTCCAAGATACGAAAACAGGACCAGAATTTGGAAAACTATTCTAACCATAAATTTTTCGATCGGTTTGTATATCTAACCGACATTGAGTTCACACAAGATGAAACTGGATTATTGGAAAAAGGCGTAAATTATAACATCAAACCGCATATTTCATCAGTTCGGACTTCCATTGTGTAAGATAACATAAATTGATTTGAAAACCCTGAAGAAAAAACAATTGAAAAATTAATAAGATTAACTGAAAATAACAATTTTATTAAACAAAAAACTGAAATTACAAAGAAATAACATACAAGCAACAACCAAACAAATAAAAATTTAAATATTAATAAAAGCTGAAAATTTCCCGAAGACAATTGTGGATACTAACAATCGAAACGTCGTGACATAACTTGGTTTGAAATCTTTTAATTTCTATTTTTATTTTTAAAATTTTTGTTAATAATATTTTAAATTTTTTATTTTTCAGCTTTTGTTAATATTTCAATTTTTATTTGTATTGTTGTTGCGGTTAATCTTTTTTATTTTTTCATGGTTGTCAGATCAATTTATATTATATTAGAGAATGGAAGTCCGAACAGGTGAAATACACCACGAAAAATTGTCAACCACCTCCAAACAAATGTTGAAAAATTATAAAATTTCGCCTGTTTTTTTAACGTTTCCGCATTCTGTCCGCCACTGTCATTTCATAGTGTTGTAAACTTTTTAAGCATGCCACTCAGTTTGAATTGTGACCGCGTTTGTGGAAGTTGCATATATTTTGGATTTTGATAGTGTGTACACCTATTAGTTCGTCGAATATCGGTGATAAGAAAACAGCCTAGCTAGGATTTTCTCTGATCAAAGTGGATTAGGTCACTTGGTTTTCCTGGTTTGATATTTAGCGGTAAGTTAATTTGAATTATTACTGTTTTGCTAGAGAATTTTTGGCGGTATTTTTAATGTTCGCGACTTTGCGAGGTCAGTGGAAAATTAAACAATATTTGTAGACGTTGTTTGTCACCAAATCTAGAAATTTCCATTACTTTCATAAATATTGACATTCCAATTATTCCTGTTGAACATGTTTTTTATGAAAAAGTAACTTCCCCGGACCAACGTACCACTGAAGACAATAAAAATTAAATTATTCATTATCAATAAATAATTCTCAATATATGAATATATGTTTTCGTCTGATGGTTATGAAATTTATTTTTTAATTGATGTTTCTGAAACTAAAACCTTGAATTCGGAGTTGAAATGATCTGAGAAAACCAATCGTAGGACCAATACAAAATAATTAAGAGGACTTGGTATCAAAAAAATATCTTGAAAATTTAGGAAAACAATGTTTTTATTTTTCAACTTTATCACCTTGCAGCCTATACGTTTTTCTGAGCGACGTTCAATGAGTTCAATACTATTTTTAAACTCTGCTACCCAATATTTTACTGTTGTACACAAAGGAGCAGACTCACCTAAAGTAGAATCCAATTCAGTTTTTATATTGCTCGGGCTGAGGCCTTTCAAATAAAAGTATTGTACCACATAACGACGACCAGTTTTCTCCATTTTCACAAATTCACCGAAAACGTTCGCTAGTGATGGCTGCCAAACAAATACCAAACAATGCAGCGTCTTCAAACTTGAAACAAACGCTTTATAGATTGTGTACTTCTAATACCACGATATTTTTTAAATAACTACCGCCATCTCTTGGTCAGTCTGGGTACTTTTGGGACAACCCTGGAACAAAATCCGAGTCGTAGTCGAATGAAACCTAAAGTACTTCAGGTCTATGGCCTCCTAGCTTGGATTATGTTCTTTTCATTAATAGTTAATAGCTGGGTTAATTTTCCAATCTGAATTTAGCCCACTTTTGCTTTCCCCGTTATTATAGGATGTCTATGGTGTAGATTTAGGAGTGTCTCCAGTGTTGATGTTAGTATGGTTTTCATTGCTTCCGTTATTCCCAAACAAGCAAGTCTATGCACCCTGCCAAATTTATTTTTCCATCTTTGGCCAGCATTGAGTATAGCTGATACATAATTTCTGGTTTGAGCCTATTGTCTTACCGTAGTTTACGTCTGGCTAGCATCAATGCTACCAGAATATTGGTAGCACTGACTGAGGTTCCAGGTTAGTCTGGGATTACCTCGTTGTAGTTGTAGATGCATTAGTTCCTCTAACTTAGCCTTCTGTGACCGATTTGAATATGTTTAGACCTTCTTCCAGGAACCAACTGCATGCGTACTCGTAGTACTCGTGTATTAGTGTATTCTGCACTTAATGTGGTTCCAGGTTACTCTGGGATTCCCTCGTTGTAGTTGTAGATGTCTCAGTTCCTCTAACTTAGCCTTCTTTGATCGATTTGTATATGTTTAGACCTTCTTCCAGGAACCAACTGCATGCGTACCCGCAGTAATCGTATATTGTTGTATTATGCACTGACTGTGGTTCTAGGTTAGACTGGTATTACCTTGTTGTAGTTGTAGATGCATTAGTTCCTCTAACTTAACCTTCTTTGACCTTCTTCCAGAAGCCAACTGCATGCTTACTCGTAGTCACTGGTACATAATAGGGTTCCATAGCAAAGGCAACAAAAACCCTCTGAAAAGGCCATGCGACTACTGTACCTCATGATGGGGTACAGTAGTCGCAGTGAAATAACAGTGACAACCTCACAGTGAAATAAGGAATAGACTCAAACTCAACAATTTATAAGTCTCTTCACCCATTATCTAACGTGCATTCGTAAACTCGTTCAAAGAGATTCAACATGGCAACAATTAAGAAGTAATTAGTCTGTGGCAGTTGCTGTCGAACATGTTTCTAACGGCTGACGAAAACAACAAAAAACACATTTATCAACTGCCGACAAGTATTGTATGTTTATCTGAACGTAATTGATCCATTATTTATGCATTGTGCAACCTTTGGTACAAAACAATGTTTTAGTTTTCATGTATTTCGTGCAATCGAGAATATAATGACAAATGAAACACATACTCATTCTAAATTGGTGAAACCAGCAGATAAAATTATGAAAATAATTCAGTTTGGCGGGTCTACATGAAAGAATGGTACTGGATGTGAAATCAGGACTTCTGCATTTCTTTTCAAGGCAGCAGCTCGAGCGGTCGATGACTTTAATTTAGTTCTCAACACTGAACGTGGTGCTTACAACTCTGTCACCGAGTTGGAACCCGTTCAGCAAAAAAACCACATGAATCCGTACAGATTACCCAACCCTGTGAAAACACAAAAATAAGCAGGGGTCTTCTACAACAACGTTGAAATCTACTGAGCTAAAATCAAAAGATGAGCGGTACGTGTTTATAGTATTAATTTATGGACGGCAACAGTTCTTACGATTTTTGCAAAACGATTTGCCAGCATAGCTAGCAACGCAAATATGTGGTTTCAGTTATCTATAAAAGAAGATTAATAGGAAGAGTTAGAAGATCTCTTGGCCACCGAAGTCCCCGGATTTAAACCCTCTTGATTTTTTTTGTGCTATATAAAAGAGTTTATTTAGTAACGACAATATGATTGGGAACAGGAAAGAATTCATCATGTAGTTCAAAAAATACGAAATGATGTGCTATCATTTAGAAATCTCCTTAGAAGTTTGATTCGATGCGGCAGGTAATGCGTTAGATCGGAAGGGAGACATTCTGAGCATAAATTGCATTTTTTTTTCAAATTCTGTCGTGCATTTTTTTTAGTTTTTATTAAAAGCATGGAATTTTCATTCAACTAATTTGTTTCATCATTATAACGTATAGTCTATCCATTCCCAAATGGAACGGCATAAACATTTCTTGCCTGTGGCCCTAGTCGCCCAGATAGTTAGTAAACGTGCTATCAAATGTAGTTGAGGAATAAAGGCTTGGCTAGCTGGACTGGCTGAATACTAATTTTTTGTCCGT
>WOGJ01189681.1:0-10547 GCA_015342185.1 Leptinotarsa juncta | reverse complement strand
AAACGTCGCAGAAAAATTCTGTTCACGTTATCGTGTAGTCCTTTAAAAGTGACCATGGCAAAGAGCTATTTTGTTTCACATTTCCTTTGAAAATGAAGCTAGGAGAAAATAAAAACAAAATTCTAAAATTTCTGTTTTTTTCGGACATCTATGGAACTCCTCGTAATACCAAAACTTTCTGAATGGCATATTATTAGGCACATATATGCGCTACTTTTGTCTAATTCAATCTTCGTGCTGTTCATTCTTATCTTCGACACAGTGTATAAACTGAAAAGAAACAAGAAACACAAATTTGGAAAAACATCTAGTTCTAGTCGTCGTTGAATTATTAATGAATCTCAAGCAATCTTGAATGACATATGGTCATCCGCGATTGCTCTTTCATATACTATATTGTGTAGCAATCCGATGAATGATATCTGATTCAATTCCATAATGAATATTTAAAATACAAACTGAATAGTCTATATAAACATATAAAGGTCCATATAAAAGTAGTTTTTCTTAAAGTATATTTCTCCTATAATTCAATGTTCATATGAATATTTTTTTTCAGAGGGTTTTTTCCTTCATTTTGTGTCTGAAAATTACTTTCTTGCATGATTCACACATCTTTGCGAAGTGTTTATTTCGGAATTATTTACTTTCTTTCTCTCTCTGAAAGAGTGACTTTCTTTTTACAAAATTACTTCCATTTTGAGGACCATTTTTCATATATCGCAAATAGTTTTTGGGATATTGTCCAAAAAAATACAAAGTTCACTTCCACTTAACTATTGGAGAATTGCGATTTTGGCCTGAGTATAAATAATAAGCTGGTCATTCGTGGTCTCCCTCATATCAAGTGTGGTGGTGGTGACTGAATGTATGATGGTAAAACGATTATTGATGAAGCCCTGCTGATACATTGATATCGCTTTACGGATACTAATATGTATAGAATTACAAAAATCATTCCAAATACATTATCAGAGTTCGGAATACTTGATAGGATTCGATAATTTCCAATCGAAAATGATTCTGATTTCAGTGAACGGAGGAATATTCCGTAAATATTGAAGACTGTTTCCTGCGACTTTGTTCGCATAGATTTAAATTTTAAGTCTCCTCCAAATTTTTCAGATGTTCTTTTTGTACCACTGTCATTGAAAGTGACATTTCCAATGGTTGTCGAGAGTATTAAAAGATGATTTTTACAAAATAACGATTTAAAAAAATTTTTAACAGGATTTTTTCGACCAAATAGCAATGAAAAAAACATAATTTTTCAATTTTCAATGAAGTTTTATTATGAACAATAGATATAGATAAAAGTAAATTTTGTTACGAATGTATTACATTGTTATTATTATTTATGAAAATTATTATGAAGAGTACAATTAGAACTGCTGATTAATACCTTGTGATGTTGAAGTGCCTTGTAATATATTTGAACTAGCTGAGTTGACAATTTCATGGGCATTAACATTTAATATTGAAGTGAAGAGGACAATGCTGTAACGCTGGAGCTAGCTGTTGCGATTATTGTTTCAGCAATAGCTTTTTTAAAAGAAATGGATTGATCGATGTGACCCTCAGCTACCGTTGTAGATTTCCATTCTTCGTGCTTCTTAATATCCGTTATATTTGTTTCTGATTCTGCTAGCAAAGAAGCAGAAGACCTTCTGAAACATTGACCTGTATATATCTTTGGTTCCGGGAGGTTCACAAACTCAGCTACGGTAGAGGGAATTTTGCCAAACGTGTTTATACCAACTGGGTTTGCACTGTCTTTATAATTTGAGCATTTCAGGAAAAAAACTTTGCTGGCTGGTAGCACAAGGACGTAATGTTTTTTCCAACAATGCAAAAAGAAAAACCTATTTTCATTTTTGTATTTGTAATTTGAACAATCAATGATTTATCCATTAATTTAATGTTTTCTATTAATAAATGGCATAGCTCTTCACGCCGGCAGGCTCCATATATTCTGAAAATAGTAACAACTTTTATCATCAAATATTTATCATCCTGCGCCTCATTTATAAACCTCTGAAATTATTCAAACGTAAGAATTTTTGATTTTTTGGGCCTATAACTTTCATTTTTTTGCTTCAAGAATGCTTTTATCTAGACATATTTGCTCGTATTAACTTTATTTTTAACGAGCGCACTCGACTTTATCATTGAAAACTTGCTCCGCAAAGTTGACAAGTTCCACATTTTTTATTTTCCTTTTAGATAGGCTAACAAGACGGTTTCGCTGAAATTTTCTTCGACGTTTTTAAGTCTATACCAGCTAAGGAAATTAAAATATACGATGTCATACTGCTGAGCCGATTTTTTTGGTAAAAATTCAATTGAAGCTCTTTTTGCAGCCTCTTCAATATCACCAGGAACACACAATTTCTCACTTTTGTTCTTCATTATGCAAGACATTAAACACCAGCAAGAACTATAAATGTGACTTCAAATGAAACTCGTGAACTAGAAACAATACTGTTTGTTGGTAACCAGGAGATTCGGTGTCATCTAACACGGCGACTTCACAGCAAATTACAATAGTTAACTGAGAAGATATATAAAAATGTGTTTTTATAGAAATATTATATTTATTTATTTCATTATGAAAACAGGACAGTTGTACAAAAGACTTTGTATGATATTTATGTTAAAAGTAAGGTTTTATTTTGTGAGTGAATACGTTTGCGAAACGAGTTACATTTTATTGAATGACTGAGAATCGACCAAGAGTTCTAAAAAACTGCCCAACAAAAGGAAAACACGAAAAAAAATAACATTCAGTGTTTCGTACAATGCTCACAACTGCGGCAGGTGGTATTCGAATTTACCACACCCAACAGCTTTCGCAAAATTCTACATTCACAAGCACTTTTCCCAATCAGCAGAATTGCAATTATTTTCTCGACGCATGTTTCATCAACTAAGATTGCGTCTTCAGGCGCCTTTATACCCTGAAAACGCTAACTTGGTTGGTGAAACGTGCGTCGAGAAGAGAATTGCATTTCCGGTGATTGGTAAAAGTACTTGATTTGGATTTATTCTACGGAAGATGTTAACAAGTTTAATTTGACATAATATTATTAACGGTATCTATACCTCTACTGAGACAACTCAGGTGAATATGTAAATCATATGAAACTCACCGCTACAATAAACTGGTACAAGAGACCGAAATAAAAAACGAATTGATATACTTCCCTTGTTCACATAACTCCACGAAAATAAGATAACAATCCTTCAATTCAAACTTCAAAATTCAATATCTTAATCTATACTAATCTATTTATAACTTTTCAATACAAATCATGAAATGACTCAACCTCCGTCAGAGGTTGAGTCATGTTTGAAGACCATCAGTGTAATTATTAGATTAACTGGTGCCTCAGCTATACTTGTTTTCTTATAACAGTCAGTTAGTTTGGCGCATATTTTGTTTGGCAATACATTCGATCATCACCTGTTAAAACTTCCAATTTCATATGATTTAACAATAAGCTTTGTACGGACTGGTTATTAGTCATATTAGGAAACGTTAGTTGAAGTTCCCGAAATTAACATACGTTTTTGCTACCTCTTGAACATTTACTACAAAGTAAACAAGGAGGATTTTTCCAGCAGAAGATTCACAAACACTAGACGAGATAGACTGTACGGTACAAAGCGGTCAAGAGTATTGATTCTGCTATTTTTTTCTCACGAAGAGTATTCAACAAGAACCCCAAAAATTTGGAACAATCCTCTTGTTGTCCTAACGAGTATCTAGTGGACTTCAAAGACTTCAGGAAATCGGTTGGGGGAAAAGATGATACATTCTTACGAAACTGCAGCTGCATGAATAGGCATTTGAGTTTGATGAAGGAAATATTCTCGTTCTCGTTCATCGTTAAAACCTCATTCTGGAAATGTTTTGTCATGAACAACACTTGAAAATTAGTCTTTATTTATTTTCATTATGTTATTCAATTGCTCTTCTAATTTGATTACTATCAATTTTTTTTATTTATTTTTTATTGCAAAGTTATTCATTGATTGAAATTGATTCCTGGAATTCTTTTGGTCAATTGAGCTGTCAAATATTGAATTTGCTTTCATTACTTTTATGCAGGATGATCAAGCGATTGTACCAATTGGATTCTGAAACTCCCCAACTGATATTCAAATTTTCCACCTGATTTTGAATTCTTCATGATTTGATTTCAATTTGTTGGATATGAAATCATGACAAAACATTGATGCTGTTTTTTTTCCAAATTTGATTTTTTCGCCTCTCTTCAGCTTAACAATATATGAGTGATTTAAGGCCATTTTTTTCTATGAATTCGAATTGAACCAAAGCGCTGCTGAAACAGCCCGAAAAGTCAATCAGGTATTTGGCAATGATAGTGTAAATGAACTTAGTGTTCTACGTTGGTTTACAAAACTTTCTTCCGGAAATTTCAGCCTCAAAGTTGAGCCCCGAAGTAGTCGACCTACTACTGTCGCCTAGTCGCTGCATCAATCACAAACAGTGCGTGGAATGGTTTAAAACGTATTGGAAAGGTAAAAAAGTGGGTGGCCCACGATTGGAATGATAACGTTTTAAACTCTGTTCTTCTTTGCTTTTGCGAAACCGAAACAATATTTTTTTGGATGGGATCGTCGATTATGATAAAGAGTGGATTATCTATTAGAACAGAAGACGTTCAGGATAGTGATTCGATACCGATGAGCTACCCTAGCACTTTCCAAAGGTGAAAATACAGCAAAAAAAAGACCATGGTTGCTGTATGGTGTTCAGCAACAACAGTGAAACATTATAACTTACTACAACCGGGCCAAACCATCATAACAGAGATATATTGCGAGGGAAAAAATGTCCCCCAAGAACTGCTTCAGCAGCAGCTGGCCCTGGTCAACAGAAATGATCCGATTCTTCTCCACAACAATTCCAGTATCACAAATCATCGTCCAAAAATCAAACAATTTAAACATCGATGTGAAATGAGGACGATGCATGCCCGAAAGAGGCTTTAACCGAAGAAAATATCGGGAAAATCAATAAAATAATTTTGGATGACCGCAAAATGAAGTTGATCGAGATAGCTAAGGCTCTAAAGATATTGAAGGAATTTCTGGACAAATCGTGCATGGATATTCAAGTATGCGAAAGCTCTGTTCAACGTGGGTGCCGTGCGAGCTCATAACCAACCAGAAACAACAATAACCATGGATTCTGAGCAGTGTTTGATGTTGTTTCACCATGAAAACCCCAACTTTATGCGTCGATATGTGACAGTGAATGAAACATGGTTTCATTAATTCAGTTCTGTCATCTGACAGAACTGCACGAGGTAAACCAACTCCAAAGCTTAAAAAGACCAACAGTCGGCTGGCAAGGTTGTGGTATCAGGATTTCGAAATGCGCATGGTATAATATACATCGACTATTTCGAAAAAAGAAAAACCGTCAATAATGACTATTACCTAGCGTTATTGAAGCATCTGATGGACGATCTCGCGGGAAAACAGCACAATGCATTTTTTCACAAATTAATGAAAACGATTGCAAAATAGCATGAATTGGGCTTCGAATTGCTTCCGCATTCGCTACATTCTCCAGATCAGCCCCCACTGACTCTTCCCGTTCTCAGACCTCAAGAAACTCCTTGCTGGAAAGGAATTTGGCGCCGATGAAAAGTTAATCGTCCAAACTGAGACTTAATTTGAGGCTAAAGACAATTCGTACTGGGAAAATGGTATCAAAAAATTGTATGATCGCTTTAATAGTTATATCACCCTCTGAGACACCTATATTGGATAATAAAACCGAATGTAATCAAAAAAATTGTGTTAGCCTGCGAACTTGAAGCGAAAGAAGCCATAACCAATTCTTCAAATGGTGAAGAAAATTATGTTCATACAGATTTGCAATCCCACTGTAAGTAAACTTCTACTTCAAAAAACTTTCCGAAATGAATATAATCAACGTCACTATCTGTATCTGTAGACTCGGAAAGGTGATCGTAGGCCCACGGCACTGCCGAAGAGTTGTCCTCCTAGGTCATCGTCCATTCTGTACTTTTCAGGAAGGTGGACAGGTCACTAGGAGATATCTCCTTTATATCGGCAGGGGTAGGCCAAGACTTGCCGAACAAACACTCAATCACTGACGATAATTCCGGACACTCGCATAAGACATGCCTGAGAGTTTCATCTTCTTGTAAACACATCCTATATAGAGGTGTGTCTACTAGCCCAATAATATGGAGGTGTCCAGTCAGAAATTCTACTGTTGGGCGTAGGTTTTTCCTGGTCATCGCCAGATATTCCTTCGGCGCCAGCTTTCCAGGGTCACTCAGGGTGATGCTAGCAAAACTGCATTCTTTGATACCATCCCATCTCTTTAGGGATCGACATGTGTGTGCCGTTTGGCACACACATGCAATTGTCAAAGTGTTCAGGCCGTAAGTGCCACTGGGTCGTAAAATTCTTAGTCCAGTCGCTTCCTTGACTGAAAAATCGGCAATGCGATTACCTTTACTCCTTGCGAGCCATTCAACACACCTCAGGATCTATCCGCTGAATCTTCTTGGCACACTAGTACTAGCCTTGAAGTAATACGTTGTCTGTTCCAGGCTAATAGGTTATGTTTTTGCTAGAAATTCCTTTCCTCGTTATTTCTTTTGTGGCCATTGAGATACCAGCCAGTTCTGTTTGAACTACGCTGGTATTTTTACCAATTCCCCACTTAATCCTTAGGCTTAGTGATCTGGAGTAAACTACATATACGGAGCTTTCTTTGGTTTTTGAGATGTATGCGTACTGCATTTGTAGCATCTGACTCTGTGTTCTGTTTTATTTGTATTTTGAAGGGTTCATTAAACACAAACTTGCTTGCAGCAGAGGTTGCGTAGAAAGCGCTTCTTGCCATAGGCATAACCTCAATTGACCCATTCCTACTTCAAGGTTTACACCAGCCGTGCTCAAATCGTAACATGTCCATTAACGCAACCTCCTCAACGTACAGGTCAAAAGGGGTCAGACCATTGCCATTGCCGCGGTTGGTGTTGTTCTCATGGCTCCTGTGATGTTTCAACAAGCCAATCGCTGTATTTGATATAATTTTTGGATGACCGTTGCTTGTAGAACTTTCAGTCCCCATGCAATGGCTCCGTACATTAACATATGGTCTCATTATTGTAGTGTAGACCCAGGTAACCACACGGGGTGCAATACCCCACTGCCCTTCGACATTGTTCATAAGTCACATATACTCTTCTAGCTCTACTCTGTAGGTGAGAGTTCCCAGGTATTTCACCTCTTCAGAGAAGTTCAGCCTGCTTTTGAAGATTTCACGAGCTTTTAAGCCCGATAAATTTCTCCTGATGGAAAGGACCATCTTAGTTTTTTTTGGGATTGATCGACAATGAGTGTTCCCTACACCATGATTCTATTAATTTGCGCGCATACTGGTATTCCTCTAACCCACAGTGTGTTCACAAACTTGCCGATCTACAAGATAACTATGTCATCTTCATATGCAGTTGTGTAGAAGCCATTATTGTTGAGGTGATTTATCAGGGTATCCAGAACTATGTTCCAAAGAATGAGTGATAAGACCTCTCCATGTGGACATTCCCTCATGACCATTCCTTTCACTGTGATGCTTCTACATTGATACTACTACTGGAGAGCATCTCCACTACCAGGGGTATATTCCTCTACTACCAGGGGTACATTTCTGGAGTTTAGTTGCTGGTTAATTGTTGAAAAGATTTTTTCATCAAACGCTCCCTCGATATCTATGAATATACACAGGGTGAATTCTTTGTTGTCCAATGATCCTTCGATTCTGCCAACGACATGGTGAAGGGCCGAATCAGTAGACCTTTCTGGAGTATATACATGCTAATTTGGATGAACTGGGTTGTGAACTAGTACTTTATCCAACGTCTCAACATCACTAACTGTACATTCATAAGTTTTTCCAGCATCTCCGTAAAAATACACAGAAAAATCACTTCATTATCACGACAGTTTGATACATGATGAAACAATACATAACAAACACATTTATGCTCCGCTACCCTTGCGAAGCCAGGGTGGATTGCTAGTCTAATATAAAATGGAACATCTTACAATTCTGAAGCCAATCAGAGAGTCATTAAACAAACCACATTTCCCCCAGCATTTCCTTTTCCCATTTATTCCCAACCTTCTAGTCCAAATGGTCTCATTATTCGAAACAAAATGCGAGGTAATGAATTTGTACTTCCCATCGCGAACCTTGCTTGAATTGTATTAATGCATTAATACTGAAATTAACAAACACATTCAAAACTTTATCATGAAATTCGCCGAATTCTCGGGGTACTTCAGTTAATTTGGTCGACAACACACAACATTTTCATGCGAAAATTTACACCAAACTTTATTCCAACTCAGCAGCAATAAATTATCAAGAATGCAAATTACGATTCATGTTCCTGAAAAGTTCCAGTTCACTGCATCTTAGATACACCATAAACGGGCCTTTTGGAAGTGAGTTCCCAACAACGGAGTAGTTGAAGAAGTTTCTAGATGCCAATTAGGAAATAATTGAAATGTTTCCGATGAATTGTAATTGTTTATGTTGGAATTCGGTGCTGTAAGAATGTGCCTTTGGGAAATATTAGTACGGCGAAATTGGGTATTTCACTTTATGATACACTCTGATGGCCGTTTCATTAATATAACCTTTACTTTTCTGTTCACTTTTCTTCAATAATGCAAGTAGAACTGGTGGTTCATACATTATTATTAAAGAAAACAGGGCGAACGTTCACTAATGCTAAATTTAGGGTGTTGACATTCCTTATATTTTTCTATAAAAATGAAACAGCAAACAAAACAGCTTGTCGAATCTAGGAAGCGACTTCAAAATCTCGGCTTACGACCTCCCCTAAGATGCGCATTCGTTAGGAGACTGTATGAGAGAATGAGAAAGAGACATATTTCTTGAGACTCTTCCTATTTTTGACAAGCTGTAACAAAAAACTTTTTCTGAAAAAGGTTTTTGTGAATGTGTCACTGTTCATCGATAATTTTATTTGTAATTCAATTTACTGATCTTCAAAGAATTTTATATTCTGTTGTTCTTGCAAGTTGATTTCAGTAATATTTCTCAGTTACTAATTTCCTGAAAATATTCTTAATAATCAAAATCGCAACAAAACAGCAACTGTGTCGAATTAAATAAAACAAAACTTGAGTTGTCAAAATAAGAAATATTTTGAAGATTGTTTTGTCAACAATTAAATGTCCCGTCGGCAGGCCGAAAGAGTTCAAAAAGTTTCGGTATTTTGTCTTTGTGCAGCCTTGATATTGTAACGAATCTGAAGCCGCATCCCCCTGACCAGTACGCCGGCCGAATAATGAAACAAACACACGACATCACCGCGATTCTAGTAACGAACCGACTACAGAATTCTAGAATGGGCCGTTACCGATGGAAGCACGTCTTCCCGACCCATAAAGGTAGTTCAGAAAGTGAATCGAGCGGCTAAACAAGAAATTCAAATAGTGGAAATAAAGTGTAATAAATAAATTAGTTTGTGATTAGTGAAATATTGTTGGAAATAAATTTGTTCAAGATAGTTAAGTCATTCGTTAATTTGTCACAATATTATTCAGAAATACTACTGGTGATGATAATTTGTTTCTAGAACACCATTAGAAGAATCTATCAGCATGACATATTAGATACACATATACCTAAGTGGAAATACAAAGAGATCGAACATGATTCATCTGATAAACCTCAAACATGATTCCTTTCATTATTAATACTCAATAGGTGACAGTAAAATAAGGTTGGTGACTCACATAGAATAAACAATTGATACATGTAACGGAATAATGTGATGTTACAAAAGATTGTGCAAAGATTTCAAGAGCGAACAAGCAATCAAATCAATTTACTATGCATTTATTTACAATATGCTGATTGTTGCACATACGATCTGGAACCCCCTGTATGAGACTAGATATCACCCAAAATAAGTTCATACGATTCATGCGTTTTGGAGTAATAAATATCTATATTATAGATAACATCAATTTGGTTTGACGGCAGTATAATATTCAGTTATTGGAATAACGCAGAATAAAATACTGATATAGTCCTAACCTTCAAAATTTGAAATGTTTGCGATTCACAATTTTTATCTCTCACAACTTTTCATGTACTTACTCACAACGCTCGTAACAAAAATTATTTTCTGCATATTACAACACTAATTTGGGAATAAATTCGATTATAAACAAACTACTGCATCTTTCGATGAAAACAATAGTCACGTAAACAATTCTATTGTAATAATTGATGTTTGTTAGCTCATTGAATATGATATCAACAATATTTATAATAAAATGATTTGAATTGAAGGGGTTATATTTTTAGGAGTGATTAATTTTTGGGAAAGAAAGTTTTTGGCTTTCTACTACCCCATCTTGATACAAAAAAAGAAGGATGAGGGAATCTTCCAAAGACAACAAGGAAGTATCTCTATACATGGATGTGT